>CAJHNH020002968.1:475000-487500 GCA_905116865.2 Candidula unifasciata
CCTGAACCCAACCGCTTCCGATACATGCTCTTTCCTCTGCTAGTGGACTTCACACTGGCACTGTGCGGCGTCTGCAGCGTTCGGGTTCATGTGTGAGGACAGATCAAATCGCCCATAACTACAATACCCCTGCTAACAGAATAACTTCAATACCTGGCAACTGGCAAGCCACAGTATAAATTACTTCACAACCCTATCTCAATTAAACACTGTACAACACTGAAATAATGCTACTGTCCAGCTAAAGACATGATTACACAGACTATCGGTCACTATGCTCAATTTGAAACACACTGCGATCTAGCGGTCACAGTCTAACAGTAAAGAAAAAAAAAAAGTCCTAATATCCAGGCACAGAACCTCTCGTTCAGCACAAAACCGGTCGGTTTTGTAAGCCATTGCAGTTCAATCGCCATTCCATGAACCTCGTGAATTTCGTTGGCAGTCAACTCTTGGCTTTACGCTAATCTCAGTTCGTGTCCCTGAGCTTCAGACAGTTCATGTCTCGGTCACTACGTACAGACATGGACATTCACTATTATCATACTCCGTATCCAATACCCACACTGGACTCTGAGATCGACATATTTCTTTGTGCTAATCGGGAATGTCTTATGTTGTCCGTCTATGTTCTATGTAAATTAATTTCGGCTAGTCTTAAAAAAAAAAAAAAAAAATACAGATATAATTTAAAATTGTTTAAAACGCAGATATACAACAATATAACAGAACAAGAAATTAATGGGTAAAAAAAATTTTTTTTTTCTCTTTCTCCCCCCCCCCCCCCCCCCCCCCCCCCCCCCCAGGGGATGAGAAGGACTCTGATGTTCGTTCAAGAGATCCATTGGGGGCGGGGCGGGGGAGACCCATTGCTCCCCTAAAAAGCCTGTCCTAGATGTCGACTAATTAGGTGTGTATCCTTTGAAGTCGGAGTGCATCTGCCTGAAGGGTGGGGAATCAACAAAAACAAATAAGTCAGATCTGTGAAATGGAATTACACGCAAAATACAGGTTCTGGTATGTCCTAGGTCCAAAAGTGGACAAACAACCAGAACTTTTCCGTCCGAATGATGGGGTAGATTGGATCTTCTGGATTGTGTTATAAATTAAAAGTTTTCCAATAGGTTTTAATGGCTGCCTTAATCTGAGTTTTGCTCTCCTTATAGATGTATCCAGTATCCGAATATTTTGTATTGCTCACAATTTAGCTATAGTTTAAAAAAAAAATACTGTCCCCGTGTAGGTTCTGGGGCCTCATTGTGGGGGGTGGGGGAGGGGTGGGGGGGGGGGGGGTGGGGTGGGGTGGGGTGAGAATGGACAAACTGCCTCCTTAAGAAGCATGTCGTAAGAGTCGACTTATTTGAGCTTTTTTCAAAATCAGAGTATGCTTGAGATGCCAGAAACAACCAATTGGACACAAATAAACCTGTAAAACGGATGTACACGCATAATTCAGACCCTGGCACTAAGCCAAAGTTCAGATAGACGAAGAGCCAGGACCTTCCACCTAAGCTTACAGGTGGTGAAGAAAGAAGAAAAAGAAGGACAAAATATTGAAGTGAAATATATAGTTTACAATCTTTCTTTCTTTCTTTTGTCAAAATCTGCTTGTGCCGCTAGGCGTCGCAGTCTATCAGATGATCGGCAACCGAGCCAGGGCGCGCTCAGTCGCTTCATATGCCGTGATGTTATGAAGTCTCAAGTTGTCCGTGACTCCTTCAATCCATCTTCTTCTTGGTCTTCCCCTGCCTCTTGGTGTTTCGATTTTCATGTTGTATGCTCTTGATGCTGGCATCGTTGGTTCCATTCTCATTAGGTGACCAAACCATTTCATTCTTTGCTTCTCAATAAATTTAACGATGGGTATGGTTCCAATAGTTCTTGTAATCACATCGTTTCTCACTCGATCTCTTCTGGTTTTATTCGCAGCCATTCTCAAACATCTCATTTCACAGGTGGTTAGTCTTCTCTCGTGTTCTTTTGTTAATGTCCAAGTCTGACATTGATAACCTAATGTCGGTATAAAGATTGTATTTATAATTTGTCTTTTTATCTCAGCTGGGACAGCAGGGTGTTTTAAAATTGGGGCAAGCTGGTATGCGACATTGTTGGCTTGTTGGATTCTTGCTTCGATCTATCTGTCTATTTTACCATTGAATGTAAAGATACTTCCCAAGTATTTAAATTATTGCACTTGTTTTAGGCTGTGATCTAGAATCTTTATGTCGATGGTCTGTTGCTCTCTACTTATGCTCACGACTTCTGTCTTTTCAGTATTGATCTTCATATGATGCTTGAGGCAACTGTCGTGTAGTAGGTTTATGTGGTCTTGCAGCTGTTTACTATCACTGTGAAATATGTATTGATCGTCGGCAAAGAGCAGCTCATTGAAGTCCTCCTGTTTATCGACATCTGTTGGTGTTATGTCTATTTTATTAATATTGTCCATAAATATTATGAAAAGTAAAGGTGATAATACACAACCTTGTCCTACTCCTGATGTTACTGGGAACCAGTCTGTGATGCCAGCTCTTGTTCTAATGGCGCTTATTTAATTTACAATAACGCGTCTTTTTGTGTAAAACTTGTGCTTTTGTGGCTCTGTCATTGGTCGGCGGCTGTGGCTAAGGCGTTTGCGAACGCTCTTTATAATGCCGCGGTGCCAGGTTCGATCCCAGCTGTGGAAGATTTGTCTTGCGTTGGTTTCGACAGTGGTACCGAGATCTAACCGTTCGGAAAGCAATCCCAAACGACTGAACGTGAAATTTGCCATGAGAGTAAAAAATGTTTGTGGTTGGTTCTGTAACGTCCTGTGTTATGATTATGTATCCAAGGTCGTAATGTGGCTGCCGGAGTGCCCACAGGGGATTCATCAATTAATTTACATGGAGAGTTAGGAACCACACTTCTAACATCTGGCATGTACCAAGGCACAAGAGCACCTGGGAGCAGTCATGTGTGTCCACAGACAGTCAAGGCCGAATCTTCATGGAATCACACATTTAGAACACCCCAGTCCGTGACTGCACTTTTCTGGACAAGTATTACTGCTTAATTACTGCATTTTTTAAAATTAAGTCCATTTATTTAATTCATTTATTTAGTCAATTAACTTAGCACTATTTAGTTTAAAGACTGCAATTGTGTTGTATTATCTCCGTTCACTTAGTTTATTTATTTAGTCAATTTATTTAGATATCCATTAATTTAGTCGTCTTATTTAGTAATTTTATTATTCCACTTATTGTATCCATTTATTTAGATATTGTTTAGTTTAAAGGCGGCAAGTTTTTTTCTATTATGTCTAATTATTTAGTCCGTTTAATTAGTCCGTTTGCTTAGTTCATTTATATTTAGACAATTTATTATATCCATTTATTTAGATATTATGTTTAACTAATTTTTATTTTCATCTTTCTTGTCAATTGACACAAGAAAAACAAATTCTCGAAAACTATATAAATCATATCTTGAAATACGAAAGTGAATTATGGACAGTCATATCTTGAAATACGAAGGGTAATTATGGACAGTCATATCTTGAAATACGAAAGGTAATAAGGTAATTATGGACAATTGGTAGACTGGTAAAAAACTATTTGGAAGCTGCAGAGATATGGTTTTATAGATGAATGATGAGAATACCCTGGACAAATAAAAAGAGCAATGAGGATGTCTTGAAAGAAACTGACGGACGAAGAGAACTGATTGCCCACATCAGAAAGAGATAATCTTTGGTCATGCGATGAGAAGAAGAAAACATCGTGGCACTAGGCAAGTTAGAAGGGCTGAGGGGCATAGGGAGACGAGAGAAAAGATGCTGGACAGTTTGACATCATGGCATGGAGGATCATCTTTGTCAGAGTTGATTGAAAAGAAAGTACATGAGACAGAAGGTTGTGGATAAACATGACTACCAACGCCTGGACTTTTAGATGAGGGTATTATGCAGTTTGAAGACTTTTTGTTTCCCTTACTAAAATGTCCATTTGTCTAGGTACTGAAATATTTGTTCTTAAGAAAGATTGCTCTAAATAACTACAGTACAGCGAAAAAGCAGACACCCCTGTAGATTCCGGGGCCCCATGGGGGGAGGTGGGTGGGAGAGAATAGACCCACAGCCCCCATAACAAGCTTGTCGTAAAAGGCATAATTAAAGTGCTTCCTTTAAAGTCGGAGTGCATCTGCAGGAGAAGCAAAGAACCAATAGTCTGCATGCAAATAAAACGATCCTTTTCCAAGCCTCTAGGCGTGTGGCGGCGGGACCTATATTTCATAGATTGTTCGGGGGAATGTTGTGGTCAACATCACGCTGGCCACCTTCACCTTTCATGGTTTTTATCTGCTACCCATTTAAGGCTGGGTACATGCAAATAGTCGGGGTCTTTGGCTTAGGCGTTGCGAACACGCTTTGTTATGCCAGGGTGCCGGAAACTATCCCTGCTGCGAACAACTAACTGGTCTTGCGTTGGTTTCGACAGTGGTACCGAGAGCTGACCGTTCATAGGCTTCGTGTGGAGGGGGAAAAACAAGAATAAGTCCACTGTCCCGTGATGAGCCTGTCGTAAAAGGCGACTAGTTAAGAGTTTACTGGACTTGAATGTACTGTGTCGAAAGACTCATATATTGTAGCCTAGCTGTTAACTTTTTTTCTTTGTTTAATGAGACAATTAACGATTTAAAAAAAAAGGAACTCTAAAACATTTTCCGCTTCCATTCTCATCTCTAACGGACATTAGTATTTTGCCAAGTCCTAGCCATTATATCGCATTTTCTTCTTCTTCTTCAGGAAATGACGACCGTTCTTCTGAATTTAGCCTCAAAACGTTTGGCGCTGCTGGCCAGCTTTTAAATAGTTTAGTTGCCGGCAAGGACGACTATTATATCCCCATTCAGGGACCCCAGCCAGTCTCAATGCTCTCAATAAGTTCCAATTTTAATGAGTTGTTAAATTTATGTGAGCTCTTCATTTTTGGTGGTACGTATTTTTAATTTTTATTTGTCCTGCTTTTTTTTTTTTTGGCGTCATAAAGATCTAAAAGTTTCTTGAGTTATGTTAATAAGTATAAACAAAAATGGGGTGCCAAAGCAAAGAAAAACACTAGTCTCACTGCCCGGCCCCCTTACAGATTGTCAGGGGTATAAGCCTTCTTCAAGTCTGTAATATTAATACTTTTTTTTTCTTCTCTTATCGTCTCACTGATACCAGGTTGTAACAAAATTTTGTGGTTTCCTACAATTGCCTTGCGCTTCTCGGATGGTTTGCTTGAATATTTTGTGTATCTTTTTAGCAAATGTCAGCTAAACAGTTTATCCATCTATTTATTGGTCTTCCACTCGCCTCCCTCCCAGAAAAATGGCCTGGCTGTATTCTCACTATAAAAAAAAAAAAGAATGTCTCTTTTCCATGTCTTTAGGCTAAGTGGGAATTCAAGGCTAGACCTGTATTTTTATAGACTAATCGGCGTTTGGATGATAATGTTGTATTCTCACTATAAAAAAAAAAAAAAAAGAATGTCCCTTTTCCATGTCTTTAGCCTAAGTGGGAATTCAGGGCTAGACCTGTATTTTTATAGACTAATCGGCGCTTGGTTGATAATGTTGTATTCTCACTATAAAAAAATGTCCCTTTTTCATGTCTTTAGGCTAAGTGGGAATTCAGGGCTAGACCTGTATTTTTATGGACTAATCGGCGCTTGGTTGATAATGTTGTATTCTCACTATAAAAAAAAAAAAAGAATGTCCCTTTTCCATGCCTTTAGGCAAAGTGGGAATTCAGGGCTAGACCTGTATTTTTTATAGACTAATCGGCGCTTGGTTGATAATGTTGTATTCTCACTATAAATAATACTGATAATAATACTAATAATAGTAATACGTGTTGTCCTAACTTGGCTGCTATTATCTACGTTTCTGAATCATACAACCGTACGTGTTCTTTCAGTGTCTGTATCACTCTAACTCTCACGATCTCCATCATCACCATAACCACCGGGTAACAAACACGTCAGGCCTTTGGGTCATCACTTTCTGTTGACTGTCTGACCAGCTCTGCCGACTTCTGTCGGTCGCCACTTTCTGTTGACTGTCTGACCAGCTCTTTCTACATCTGTCGATCACCACTTTCTGTTGACTGTCTGACCAGCTCTTTCTACATCTGTCGATCACCACTTTCTGTTGACTGTCTGACCAGCTCTGTCTACGTCTGTCGGTAACCACTTTCTGTTAACTGTCTGACCAGCTCTGTCCACATCTGTCGGTCATCACTTTCTGTTGACTGTTTGACCAGCTCTGTCCACATCTGTCGGTAACCACTTTCTGTTAACGGTCTGACCAGCTCTGTCCACATCTGTCGGTCATCACTTTTTGTTAACTGTCTAACCAGCTCTGTCCACATCTGTCGGTCACCACTTTCTGTTGACAGTCTAACCAGCTCCGTCTACATCTGTCGATCACCATTTTCTGTTGACTGTCTGACCAGCTCTGTCTACGTCTGTCGGTCACCACTTTTTGTTGACTGTCTGACCAGCTCTTTCAACATCTGTCGATCACCACTTTCTATTGACTGTCTGACCAGCCCTGTCTACGTCTGTCTGTCACCAGTTTTTGTTGACTGTCTGACCAGCCCTGCCCACCTCTGTCGGTCACCTTTTTCCGTTGACTGTCTGACCAGCTCTGTCCACCTCTGTCGGTCAGATTCAATGTCGGAGGCCAGTACATTTCAACTAAATTCGGGATCTAAATGTTTCTTGGTCCACCCCTCCCCAACCCCTTTTCACACAGCCCTGGGCTAGATTTAGACTTGGTGAGGTCCTATGCTACATAAAGCCCTGAGACCCCTATTGTTTCTTACCGTACATGTCCGTGCCATTGCTGCTGTCTTTTCACGGCTGTCAAAAGAGTTGAATACGTACAGACAGACAGACAGACACACACACACACGCACACACGCGCACACACGCACACACGCGCACACGCACACACACATACATACATACATACATACACACACACACAGAAACACACACACGCACGCGCGCGCGCACGCATGCACGCACACTCACACACACACACACACATACATACATACATACATACATACATACATACATACATACATACATACATACATACATACATACATACATACATACATACATACATACATACATACATACATACATACATACATACATACATACATACATACATACATACATACATACATACATACATACATACATACATACATACATACATACACACATACATACATACATACATACATACATACATACATACATACATACATACACACATACATACATACATACGTACGTACATACATACATACATACATACATACATACATACATACATACATACATACATACATACATACATACATACATACATACATACATACATACATACATACATACATACATACATACATTCATACATGCATGCATGCATGCATGCATGCATGCATGCATGCATGCATGCATGCATGCATGCATGCATGCATGCATGCATACATACATACATACATACATACATACATACATACATACATACATACATACATACATACATACATACATACATACATACATACATACATACATACATACATACATACATACATACATACATACATACATTCATACATTCATACATACATGCACAGGCCTGCAAGAAAATGAGCAAGTTGACCGGCTTGCCTGTGATGCTATTGTGAGGGCGGACGTGTCATTGACTATGCTGATATACTAACTGCTTGACGAGAAATAAGACGTGTGCGAGAACCAAGTGGTTGCTGCAAATCTGCAGCAATGACCAGACTGCAAGAACAACATTTTAAAAGGGGTGTGGCTAGAAAAGAGCATTCACTATACGGCAGCGGTTCTTAACCTACCGGTCGCCACCTTCTTTTGGGTCGAACGATCCTTTCACAGGAGTCACCTAAGACCATCAGAAAACACATATTCATTGAAGTTATGAAGTAGTGACGATACTAACTGTATGGTTTTGGGCGGCCACAACATGAGAAACACTGTATTAAAGGGTTGCCACAACACGAGAAACACTGTATTAAAGGGTTGCCACAACATGAGAAACACTGTATTAAAGGGTTGCCACAACACGAGAAACACTGTATTAAAGGGTTGCCACAACATGAGAAACACTGTATTAAAGGGTTGCCACAACACGAGAAACACTGTATTAAAGGGTTGCCACAACATGAGAAACACTGTATTAAAGGGTGGCCACAACACGAGAAACACTGTATTAAAGGGTTGCCACAACATGAGAAACACTGTATTAAAGGGTTGCCACAACATAAGCAACTTCGTGGATTTTTATCATAGTGTGGGGCGTCGCAGGTCGACCCAGCCTTGAGTGGGTGCCGGGTGCAGTCCCGGGAAAGTGAAGGCGGCCGGCTTGATACTGACCACATCACCCATCTTGTGCAGATTGTTCTATAAAAATAGAGGGCTAGCCCTATACGCCTTAAGGCGTGGAGAAGGGTCCTTTACTTTACTTTACTTTACTTACTATTGGCGTCGCAGGTCGACCCAGCCTAAAATGGGTATCACGATGTGTTTCCTAGAAAAGTAAAGATGACAGGCGTGATGCTGACCACATTACCCACATAGTGATGATTTATCTGTAAAAACATGGGTGCTCTTCCCACATGCCTGATGCTCCTAAAGGTGTGAAAAGGGATATTTACTTTACTTATAACTATAGTAATCGAAGTATGATAAGCAATAAATTGTGCAATGTATTGATTTTGTTCTCGCAATATTTAAAAAAAAAGAAGAGGGGGTTGGACACCTAACAAGAATGCCTTAGTGCTATCTGCCACAGCGAGCCATACTGAAGCGTTGCAACGGGTACAGAATCCGCAGAAGACCTCGGAAAATATCGAGTGATGACATTAAGAACAGACTTTCAGAAAGGAACATCAGTCTTAATAGTACGAGTGTTACATCTTCCCCCGATACTTTGCTGAGGTACACGGTGAAAGAAAAGAAGAAGAATTTAAATAACTGTATCCGATTTGTCTGTGTAAAAGTAACTTTAACTGTGATATGAGAATAATTATAGCTCTTATTTAAAAAACGAAGTTAAAAAATAAAAAACGTTGCAGAAACATTATGCCCGGATGGCACTTTCGGCTTGGACTGTGAGTCACTATGTGAATGTGCCGACAGGAGATACACCTGCTTGATCAGCACCGGGAAATGTGCAGCCGCCTGCTCTGATGGTTTTTATGGACAGAACTGCTCTGTGCCATGTCCTAACTTCTGCAGAAACGGTATTTGCACTCCTCGTCACGGCGACTGCATCGATGCGCCTCGCCGTGCCCTTGTCCGTAGACGAAAGACTCCAAGTAAAAAGCGCAGTAAGTTGTAGGGTTAGTTAGACGTAGCAAGACATGTTGGCTAGTGAGTCGATAGAATAACAGCCACAAGCCACAACATGACCATACAAACAGGCTTGACCAAAATGCTCAAAATGGACTGTTTGGAGCCGAGGCAAATTTGAAGCTTCTGCCGGACGGTAGTCGTTGCATTTTTGCTCCATTTGTAGACTGGATATAGTTTCGTCGCCCAGCATCTGAGTTAAATGCACGGCGTGACACTGTGAGCTGTGGATTTAATTTGGAATATTCTTTCGACTGTGACCAACGTGGTGGTTTGAATTGTAGATTCAGAACATGGCGCCATACCAGTCATCGCAATGTTAGTGGTGCCTGTATGTCATTAAAATTGATCGCGTGTGCAACTGCTGATCTGTTGGTGACTTCTGCTACCATCAATGATGAACTGCATTTCTAATTTCGGACTGTTTATGTTAGCACTTCGGATGGCTACCGTATGCTTTAATGCGTGTGTATGCTAGATATGCTGACACAGCAGTCTGTCAATCTTTCCACATGGGACTGTGATAAACATTCTGTGTGTTTTTCGTTGGCACAGGGGCGGGGCAACTATGGTGTGACCCATTTGCTATGAAGAAGAAACTAAGACTACAAGACTACCAGACAAGACAAGGTTCAAAACCAAAATTTTCAGACTCAGAGCGGGACAGTAGAAACTCGTAGCGCACCCACATCAGCTGGGTCTTGCCAACTTTGCTGCATGTTGCTGTTGTTCAATAAAGAAAACTCCAGAGAATGTCGTGTAAAGAATGCCCAGACTTTGCCAGTTAGATATAAAGCATCCTGCCCACAAGAGGGTCTTTACAAGATGAAACATCTGTGTGGGTTCCAGGGCTCTGTTATAGGAAAAACAAGAATAGACCCACTGCCTATCCAAAGCATGTCGTAATAGTCGACTAATTGGGAGCTTCCTTCAAAGTCGAAGTGCATCTGCCTGAGAGGCAAGGAACCATCAGTCTGCATACAAATTAATCAGATCTGTCAAACGGATGCACATGCAACACTCAAGTTCTGGAACAGGACTGCACTCCAGAAGTGGACGATCAACCAGAACTTTCCGCCAGAGTTTACAGCTGATGAACCCGAAGAAGAAGAAGAAGACAAGATAAAACTGGTCATGGGTCATTGTTGTAGATTAGGACATCACGGGTGGCTTGCAAGCATCTTACTTTTCGTAGAATAATCAGCACCTCAGGCCGGTACATTGCTTCAGCACCTCAGGCTGGTACATTGCTTCAGCACCTCAGGCTGGTACATTGCTTCAGCACCTCAGGCTGGTACAGTGCTTCAGCACCTCAGGCTGGTACATTGCTTCGGCACCTTAGGCTGGTACATTGCTTCAGCACCTCAGGCTGGTACATTGCTTCAGCACCTCAGGCTGGTACATTGCTTCAGCACCTCAGGCTGGTACATTGCTTCAGCACCTCAGGCTGGTACATTGCTTCAGCACCTCAGGCTGGTAGATTGCTTCAGCACCTCAGGCTGGTACATTGCTTCAGCACTTCAGGGTGGTACATTGCTTCAGCACCTCAGGCTGGTACATTGCTTCAGCACCTCAGGCTGGTACATTGCTTCGGCACCTTAGGCTGGTACATTGCTTCAACACCTCAGGCTGGTACATTGCTTCAGCACCTCAGGCTGGTACATTGCTTCGGCACCTTAGGCTGGTACATTGCTTCAACACCTCAGGCTGGTACATTGCTTCAGCACCTCAGGCTGGTACATTGCTTCAGCACCGCAGGCTGGTACATTGCTTCAGCACCTCAGGCTGGTACATTGCTTCAGCACCTCAGGCTGGTACATTGCTTCGGCACCTTAGGCTGGTACATTGCTTCGGCACCTTAGGCTGGTACATTGCTTCAGCACCTCAGGCTGGTACATTGCTTCAGCACCTCAGGCTGGTACATTGCTTCAGCACCTCAGGCTGGTACATTGCTTCAGCACCTCAGGCTGGTACATTTCTTCAGCACCTCAGGCTGGTACATTGCTTCAACACCTCAGGCTGGTACATTGTTTCAGCACCGCAGGCTGGTACAGTGCTTCAGCACCTCAGGCTGGTACATTTCTCATCGCGCTTCCACAGCTGCAGTAGACTTCTGGCCCAATATGGCGACCGGGCGAGACAGTCCGTTTAGCTTTGAAGTTATTTTTGCCTCTAAAAATGCTTTGCAGTTTTTGTTTTTCTGTGTGGACTGGAGATAACTTTTTTGCTGCGTAAGCTACTGAGTACATTGCAACACTGAGAGCTTTTTATTTGTTAAGGAATAGCTTTCGTTCGTGCCCATAGCGGCTGTGTCGTGACGATGTAAAGTAGCTTAGAGCTACGGCTTCTTCCTATAACCTGGGTTTGCTAGGTACGAATCATTGTGTAAAGTTTTACGGGGGAGGGAGTTGGGGTTGGGGATGGGGGCGAGGGGGAACCAGATGATCTTACACTTGGCTCTAATCCTCTGATAGTGGATCGGACTGCTAACCTTTCTGATAAATTCGAAAGAGTATACGGACCTTTTTTTGCACGTTGCGTGCATTTGTGTTTGGAAATCAGAAGGAGTACACCGATAAAGACTCCGGTAGCCTTAATTTTTTTTTTGAAGGGGAAAAGCGTGCCCACAAAACAAAATTTAACTTTTTCGAAACGGTTTCTAATTTCTTTAATTATCGCGACAAGTTATGATGGAAAGAAACTATTATTTAAGTCCAAGGAAGTTAAATTTTTATCACTGCGGAAAGAGGGAGTAAAATTAACACTTCCAATTACTGAGTTAATGTAATGACTATCTGTGAAAGAAGAAAGTCAGAAATGTGCTCTGTCTTTGGACTAACTAATGAACGTATGATGAGCTAACTGGTACTTAAAGTATTAAAGCCTGTGCATTAGTTTCTTCCTTCTCTTCTTCTTTGTTTTCTTCTCACTGACACCAAGTTCTAGCCCAGTGTCGTGGTTTTTTATTTTCGTCTTGCGCTTCTCGTGAGGAATTTGTTCATATTCTTGCAGGTTTCAGCTATGCCATTTATCACACCTCTTTCTTAGTCTTCCCATCGCCTTCCT
>CAJHNH020002968.1:492500-555000 GCA_905116865.2 Candidula unifasciata
GTTGTTTGGTCTTCTCCTTACTGCAGCTTCTGACCATGACCATCTCGTATCGAACAATCATATCCTTTGCTACCTTTTGTTTTGCTTAAAAATTGTTAGCAAGTAAAAGGCCCCTTTTCCTCTCCTTTGGGCGTATTGGGCTGATAGGGCTAAACCTATATTTCATAGACCAATCGAAACCTCATGGAGGCAGTGGTCAACGTCACGCCGGTTGCCTATGCTTCCCAGGACTCTGCCTGGTACTAATTTAAGGCTGGGTCGACCTGTAAACCATGTACTTTTTGGTGAAAAAAACCCGGTTACGTCAGGACCCGAACCCACAACCTTTAGATCCACAGGCGAGCGTCTAGCCGCTACACAATAGCGGCTTTCTGAGAAACATCGGGACACGTAAAAAGATCTCTCCGGCCTCTAAGGAACAATCCTAGTGGCATTCTGTAGAGGAAAAATCCACCAGTCAAAGAGCCGTCCAAATAACACAGCTCGCTGGACAAAACTCAGACTTAGACCAATCAAAGACCCGTATATAACTTGGCTAGCTGGACAGAACTCAGACTTGGACCAATCAAAAACCCGTTCACATAAATTGGCTACCTAGACAGAACTCACACTTGGACCAATCAAAGACCTGTACACATAACTTGGCTAGCTGGACAGAACTCAGACTTGGACCAATGAAAGAACCGTATACACAACATGGATAGCTAAACAGAACTCAGACTTGTACCAATCAAAGATCCGTACACACAAGTTGGCTAGCTGGATATAACTCGAAAGTGGACCAAATCAAAGACCCATATACACAACTTGGCTAGCTGGACAGAACTCAGACTTAGACCAATAAAAGACCCACATAACATGGCTAGCTGGACAGAACTCAGACTTGAACCAATCAAAGACCCACATAATATGGCTAGCTGGACAGAACTCAGACTTGAACCAATCAAAGACCCATAAACACAACTTGGCTAGCTGGACAGAACTCAGACTTAGACCAATCAAAGAATCGTATACACAACTTGGCTGGCCGAACAGAACTCAGACTTGGACGAATCAAAGACCTGTCCATACACATAACTTAGCTTGCGGTTCTCGTGTATATAGTTCTCATAAAATATGGTAAAACAATAGAAAAATAAACGAGGCGGTACTTCTTCGAGACAGATCAAAGCCGCAAACAGCTTTGAAAAATTAGTTCAATGTCGATGAGTGTATATATATATATATATATATATATATATATATATATATATATATATATATATATATATATATATATATATATATATATATATATATATATATATATATACTTTTGGCATCAACACAGCGAGGGAAGGTGATTCTGCGCAAGACCGTTCTGGGTGGCGTACGTCCCTCAGGCTGGAACATCGGCCTGCCGGGCAGCGGAGGTTGCTCAGGTGGAGATACTGTGGCAGACTAGAGAGAATCGTATTGCTAATCCCACAATTACTGCGCCTTCCATCTGTTTCATTTGTTGTCCGCACTGCTCAAGAACTTTCCAAGCTCATATTGGACTAGTCAGCCACCTTCGTACTCATAATCATTGATCATTTCTTCTTTAGATGAAAGTGGTCTTCATCACTCGTGATGGATGAACAACATATAAATACATAGACTTTCAGGCGCTGGTTATAAATACACACATAATTAGAGAACTAGCTAGGGAACAAGAGACTTTCATTTGATGGCCATGAAAGCATACAGAATTAGAGAATTAGTAAATGAACAAGAGACTTTCACTCGCTGGTTATGAAAGCACACAGAACTGGAGAATTAGTTAGAGAAAGAGAGACTTTCACTCGCTGGTTATGAAAGCACACAGAACTGGAGAATTAGTTAGAGAAAGAGAGACTTTCAGGCGCTGGCTATGAAAGCACACACAATTAGAGAATTAGCTAGGGAACAAGAGACTTTCAGGCGTAGAGTTTCTCTGATGTTATCCTTCCATCTTGTTCTTGGTCTACCCCGTGCTCTACGTCCTTCTTCTCTTCCCATGTATGCTTTGTATGGTATAGTGTCACAAGGCATTCTCTCTAAGTGGGCAAACCATTTCACTTGCTGTCTTTGTATGTAATCCAGAATTGGTTCTGTGCCGACTTTTTCTCTTATGATCTCATTATTAGCTAGGGTACAAGAGTTTTGAAGGCGCTGGCTATGAAAGCACACAGAATTAGAGAATTAGCTAGGGAACAAGAGACTTTCAGGCGCTGGCTATGAAAGCACACAGAATTAGAGAATTAGCTAGGGAACAAGAGACTTTCAGGCGCTGGCTATGAGAGCACACAGGGCTGGAGGATTAGTTAAGGAACAAGGGACTTTCAGGCCGTGAAGATTACCACGTTCCGTAAAGGACATGCTGACTGACTGATTGATGGATCAACAGAAGATGTGTTAGCCTTGGCTGACTGATTGATGGATCAACAGAAGATGTGTTAGCCTTGGCTGACTGATTGATGGATCAACAGAAGATGTGTTAGCCTTGGCTGACTGATTGATGGATCAACAGAAGATGTGTTAGCCTTGGCTGACTGATTGATGGATCAACAGAAGATGTGTTAGCCTTGGCTGACTGATTGATGGATCAACAGAAGATGTGTTAGCCTCGAGTGAGATAGTAGTAAACACTAAGTACAGGAACCCCCCCCCCCCCTCACCACACTCTTTTTTGTTGTTGTTGTTATTTACACAACCCCTTAAATAGGTACACGACTACACATCCATGAGGGTTTTCACCAACAATCTTCTTCTTTCGTTCTCTTGAAATAGATGTTTTGTATCTATAATGTTGCTCTAGTTAAACTGCACTATCTTCCGTAATTCACTCAGCAACCTGTAAAGTCTGGCTACAGCCGGTGTTTCTCCTGGCCAAAAGTTTTGCCTTGGTATGTTGTGTTTAGGATAGTCTTGGAGTTGTGTTTAGGACAGTCTTAGAGCTGTGTTTAGGACAGTCTTGGAGCTGTGTTTAGGACAGTCTTAGAGTTGTGTTTAGGACCGTCTTGGAGTTGTGTTTAGGACAGTCTTAGAGCTGTGTTTAGGACAGTCTTGGAGTTGTGTTTAGGACAGTCTTAGAGCTGTGTTTAGGACAGTCTTGGGGTTGTGTTTAGGATAGTCTTAGAGTTGTGTTTAGGACAGTCTTGGAGTTGTGTTTAGGACAGTCTTAGGGCTGTGTTTAGGACAGTCTTAGAGTTGTGTTTAGGACACTCTTCGAGTTGTGTTTAGGACAGTCTTAGAGCCGAGTTTAGGACAGTCTTGGAGTTGTGTTTAGGACAGTATTAGAGCTGTGTTTAGGACAGTCTTAGAGCTGTGTTTAGGACAGTCTTGGAGTTGTGTTTAGGACAGCCTTAGAGTTGTGTTTAGGACAGTCTTGGAGTTGTGTTTAGGACAGTCTTGGAGTTGTGTTTAGGACAGTCTTGGAGTTGTGTTTAGGACAGTCTTAGAGCTGTGTTTAGGACAGTCTTAGAGCTGTGTTTAGGACAGTCTTGAAGTTGTGTTTAGGACAGTCTTTTAGTTACGTTTAGGACAGTCTTGGAGGACGTGATCTGTTAAAAAAAATGTAAAGGACCTTTTTTTACGCCTTCAGGCATATAGGGCATATAGGGCTAGACCTATATTTTTATGGACCAATCGGCACAAGATAGGTAATGTGGTCAGCATCACGCCGGCCGCCTTTACTTCTCGGGACTGCACCCGGTACCCACTCAAGACTGGGTCGCCCTGGGAGCCAAGGTCATTTAAAAAAAAAAAGTCTGGCTCCGCCAGGGAGCGAACCCACGACCTTCCGATCCGCGGCGAGCGTCTATCCGCTCAGTCACGGCGATTCCCCGTGATCTGTTAATACCCCTTATGATAAGCGTAAGTGCTGAGACCAGAAAAGAACACCGACCTGATCCGTAACTCTGGTGATCGAGTGAGATGGCGAAACATGACATCCTACGCTTATCGGCACGGCACATGATGGGCGGTGATGATGGTGATGTTGATTATGATGATGACGATAATGAAGTTGTTATGGTATGGATGGACTTGAGCTTTAAATCTTTAGGAGAAACTGGTATTTTCTCCCCACCAGATTGTGGAGAAAACTGTTACCTTCAAGAATGCTACACTGCAAATGGGTCGTGCACCTCCTGTGCAGCAGGCTACACAGGAGACACCTGTGTTAAGGGTAAGGGTTCCATCTTTAACAATCAGCAAAATCCTTTACAAAAAAATCGCTCTCCTCACGGTTCGCCTGAAAGTTTTCTTTCTCTAGTCAATTTCCCAGCCCTGTTTGCATCTACAGCCAGTGCGTCTTCAGTGTCTTGTATCCGTCTCTGCGCAGGTCTGCTAAAGCTTTGTTTTCCGGAAACTGTTCCCTCCAGACCGCCATGACATTTAACATGGCCAAAAAACTTCAGCTTTCTGGATAGGATGCTTTTAATGAGCCAGTTCTCCTGGATGCTCAAATCATGTAGGATTCGTTTTTTTCCCCCGTCATTTTGGCCAATGTTATTTTAAGAATTCTTCTGTAGTACAATAGAACCTCGCTTAACGAGCACCTCTCATAACGAGCAATTCGCAAAACGAGCAAAAGAAATTGTAAAAGAATGACTTGATTAACGAGAGACGTTTTGCATAACGACTGGCGAGGAAAGGGGAAGTGCTGGAGTGTGCACATGTTACATCAGTCTGTGTTTAGCACTGGTTCCAGTAGCATCGTAGTGTCGCTTGTGATCACACATTTTCTCAAACTTGCGTTATATTGTGATATATGTACATGAATCCTCCAGGCCTACAAGATGGCCTCCCTGAAGAATTTAAGTTCATCAAGATCCAGTTTCTGCCTCCCAACACCACTCCGTTACTCCAGTCCATGGACCAGCAAGTTAATTCTAACTTTAAGAAGCCCTACACTAAAGCACTCTTCGAGCATTGTTTTCAGGTGACTGAAGGGACCAACCTCACTCTCAAAGAGTTTTGGAAAAATCACTCCCACATCGTTAACTGCCTCAAGAGGATCGACAAGGCGGGGAAAGGGGTTACCAAGAGAACCCTAACTTCTGCTTGGAAGAAGCTTTGGCCAGAGAGCGTTGTCGATTTGTGACTTTGAGGGGTTAGAGACAGTACCTGTGGAACCTGTAGTCAGCTAGATTGTGTCTTTGGCCACTATCATCGGATTGTAGGTGGATAACAGTGATATCGAAGAGCTTGTGGAAGAGCACAGCCAAGAGCTGACAACCGAAGTGCTTATGGAGTTGCATTGTGTTTCACAGCAAGAAGTTTTGGACAAAAGTTTGTCAGAGGAGGAGGAGGTAACAGAAAAGCAACAATCTTCTGGCGAAATAAGAGAAATGCTGAAAGCATGGGAAACTGTTGTATCTTACATTGAGAAGCATTACTCTAATAAGGAAGTGGCTATGATGCAAATTTATTTAATGATAATGCTGTGTCGCATTTTCGCCAAATTTTGAAGCGTAGGGAAAAAAAATGTCTCTGGACATCTTTTTAGTAAAAAAAAAAATAATTAGCTATGTATCATAATTATTTCGATTTTTTATTTTTTTTAATTTTTCTGCAAATCGAATTCGCATTCCAGGTTGGTTCGTTCCGCTTTTTAAGAAAAGATGAAGATGATTCACTATCCTTAAAAATGTGTACATAATTTTCTTTCAATAAATGTTATACATAGCATTTTTTGTGAGTATTTTTATCGACATGGAACGCATTATCGTATTTTACATTAATTTATATGAGAAAAATTGTTTCACATAACGAGTGTTTGGCTTAACGAGCATGATTCTGGGACGAATTATGCTCGTTAAGCGAGGTCCCACTTTATTTCACTTTAAAGGCTGCATTTGTTTTCTTTCTCACGTGATTCTAGGCTACCTTAACACTTAACACGGTCAAAACGTGTCTTAGCTCACGAACTCATTATTTCAAAATATCTTCTTCTTTGTTCACCGGCTATAAGCTCCGGCGGAAAGTCCTGGTTATTCGCCTATTAGGACTTTGGCTTTGTGCCAGATCCTGAATTTTGCATGTACATCCGTTTTGCTGGATTATTTAAGTGCAGTTGGTTGTTCCTTTCCGCTTGTTCAGATGCACTCCGAATTCGAAGGAAGCTCCCAATTAGGCGAATCCTACGACAATCTTCCTGGGAGGGCATTGGATCTGTTCTTGTTGTCCCCACAATGGGACCCCGGAACCCTCACGGGCATTTTCAAAATGTCAACGGCAGTCTCCCATTTTGAGTGCGCTTGAGATACTCTGGTGGTTACAGATCGTCGTTTCAGAGAATTATTGCTCAGTGCGAGGTTGCTTGGCCTCGAGGCATAGTGTCCGCATCGAGTGCTAGAGGTTTCGGGTTCAATTCCTGGTAAAAGCTGGGATTTTTTTTTAACGTGGATTTGGACTTCTAGCAATCTCCCTGGTTTCTGCATTGTTGCGCACGTAAAAAACTCCCTTGGCAGTTGGAAATAAAAAAAGAGTAGCCTAACGGCGCAGCCGGGGCAAAAAGTTGGAGTTAAAAATCTACCCAAAGTATTTCAGGATCTTCATCGGTGCTACTAAGCCTGTGCACTGTGCTGAGCTTCTTCGGGCTCAGACCTGAGTTAAAAGAAGAACGGAGCATTTATCGGTTGCTGCCCGTGTGCCATGATGTTGATCCGTTGTTCAAAACCTCAAACCTTAATGCTCAGTCTACGAAGGCTTAGGTGGCTGGGTCACACTTGGAAAATGGACATCCTCTGGTGAATTACAGTTAGGTAGAAGATGTTGAGGCCATCAGGGAATGAGAATGAAGGTAGAAATTACTGCAGAACGGAAGAGAGCTGAGCGTCTGAGAAGAAACAGACTAAATACAAATGTTGACAACAACGATCCTGACATCCCTTGCTATAATTGTGAAAGACATTTCTTAATGGGAGAGGCTCTTGCTAGTCACAGTCGCCATCGCCATGGGCTGTGATTCCCATGCCCCCTAATAGCACAGTATTTTTTAAATATCCAGAAACCATAAGTTGTAAACCCTTTGGCTCGGTACTATGGATATTGCAATCCTTTGGCCTTGAATTCCATAATAGATATAATAAATCTGGGATAAATGTGGCTTTTCTGCCTACCCCCAGGCGTGAACACGGACCGCAGGGAGTTCGTCACCCATTCGCTGCGCAGTTAGGTTTAATCAACTAAGCTAGCGAGCCTGGCTATCATCATCATCATCATTAGGTGCCTTGCCGACTGGCGTGGGCGATCATGCCTCTCCATAATCTGCGATCTCCTGCAGGATGTATCAGTTCGTGTGCCGACACACCTCCATTCCATGCAACAAGACTGTCAAGCATCTTCTCTCGTTGTCTTCCTCTATCCCTCCTTCCACAGATCTTTCCATGGTCACAACATGTTCTATTTTTCCTCTTCTCATAACATGGCCGAAAAATTATGACTGTCTCCCTCTGATGTCTGTGATAAGTTGTCTTCGGGCTTCCGCCTCTTTCAAAACCTCTTGGTTGCTCTTTTTGGCTGTCCAGGGTATTCTAAGCATTCTTCTGTAAAACCACATTTCTGAGGCCTCTAAAAATTGTTTGGCCTGCTTACCGATTGTCCAGGATTCACCCCCATATGTTAAAACTGGATGTATGTAGCAAGCAAGAATTCCTTTTCTAACTCTCAATGACAAGGATATATTGCACAAGATGTTTTTCATTTTATAAAATGCAGTTTTTGCCTGTCTAATTCTGTTTCTTATTTCAGTTATGCATCTTCCGTCTGATGATATCCATGTGCCCAGATACCTAAATTTATGTACTTGTCCTAAAATAACACCATTGACTTTTATTACACATTTAGGAATAATTTGTTTCTTTGATACCACCATTACTTCTGTCTTCCCATTATTCAAACTGAGGCCCATTCTTCCAATTTCTAACATCACAATGTCTATCATTTTCTGCAATTCTATCTGACTTGTTGCTATCAAGACTGTGTCATCAGCATAACGTAAATTGTTTTTATTGTGCCCACCAACCACAATTCCGGGCATATCAATTAAAGATCTCATTATATATTCACTGTATATTGAAAACAAATCAGGTGTAAGTACACATCCTTGTCGTACGCCCCTCTTTATGCTTTGAAATGTACCTAAACAGTTGTTTATTCTTATAGCTGCTGTTTGCTGCCAATACATATTCTTTATTATTCGTAGATCTTTCCCATCAATGTTTAATATTTCTAACAGTTTGATTACTTCTTCATGCTTCACACAGTCAAATGCTTTTGTATAGTCCATGAAGCATAAGTCTTTACTTCTATAGCTCTTTCTGACAATGTCTTTAGGATGTATATGGCATTGTTTGTACCTTTTCTTTCTACAAATCCACATCGTTCATCGTTGATTTCTGGTTTAATTTTGTTTCTTATTCTTCTCATAATTATTCTCAGTAAAATCTTAGTCATGTGACTCATAAGACTTATTTTGCGTTGGTCTTCACATTTTAAAGTGCCGGGTTTCTTTGGCATAGCTATAAATATGGATTTTAAAAGGTCATTTGAAATATACCCACTATTATAAATATCATTTAAAAGTTTAGTTATTATTTCAATTCCAAAATTTCCCAGTGCTTCGATTTCTTCCAGTGAGATGTTGTCTGGCCCGGGTGCTTTTCCTTTCTTCATATGATGTATTGCATCCTCAACTTCTGCAGTCATTATTGGTGGACCATCATTGTTGGTCTGCAGTTCTACGTCTGGTCTATTATCATCATACAGTTCCCCTATATACTCTGTCCATCTGTTAATTATATTACTATGTCCCATTAATAAGTCACGATCTTTTGATTTCAAACATCTAGTGCTGTTACGTGTCATCTTTCCTGTTAACATATTTATCTGTTGGTACATGGAATGTGAGTCTTTCCTGTGATTTTCCCCAATCTCTGTACACATTTGATTTAGCCAGGCCTCTTTAGCCACTTTGCATTTGTTCACTATTTCTTTTTGTATTCTAGAGTATTCTTCTTTATCATTCTTTTTCTTCCTCTTTTCATCCATCAACTGCAGAATTTCGGTTGACACCCATTTCTTTTTTTGCAACTCTATGGGTTGGTGGGATTGTCTCTTTTGATGTCTGCTGAATTGACTCACGCAACATATCCCACTGTTCATCAATAGTCTGTATAATTTCCATTGCATTATACCGGTTTTGTACAGTGACATTGTACTGTTCCTTAATTTCTTTATCCGTTCTAAGAATTCCTAAATTTAACTTGATGTTCTGTGGTGTTTTTCTAATGTTCTTTAGTTTTATTCTAATTTTTCCTACAACTGGAACATGGTCACTAAAGCAGTCTGCCCCTGGTCTAGTTTTTGCTCCAACTAAGCTGCTCTGGAATCTTCTCGAAATCAAAATATAATCAATCTAATTGCGGACATTATCACCAGGACTTTTCCAAGTCCACAATCTTCAGGGATGGTTATAGCACAGTATTATACCATCGTTCTGAAAGACAGAAAGGTACATTCAGTCAGTCAACACACATAAGAAGAAAAGGAGG
Organism: Candidula unifasciata; assembly: GCA_905116865.2. NCBI lineage: Eukaryota > Metazoa > Mollusca > Gastropoda > Stylommatophora > Geomitridae > Candidula > Candidula unifasciata. Next base: position 502,061 of record CAJHNH020002968.1, read on the forward strand.
TATGCAAATATCCTTTTTACGGACTGGGCAAGTGGCGATAGTCCCATAATCTTTATAGGCGAAATGGCACCAGGTGTGCCAAAATCATGCTAACCACTTCTAGTTTTCATGGAATTTCCTTTCAAATTTACATTAAGGCTGTATCGCACTGGAAGCCAGTTTTAGTTTTTGAAAACAAGCAACATATCGATCAATGTTGACTGGAACTCAAAACCTTCGGAATGCTAGCGTCCAACCACTGTGCCATGGCAGCTGCCAACTCCAAGGGGCTTAGAAAGGGGTGGTGGCCGCTCCAGGGGGTCATCTCTGAGGAGGCGGGTAGTAGTAGTGGTGGTGGTAGTAGTAGTAGTAGTAGTAGTAGTAGTAGTAATAGTAGTAGTAGTAGAAGTTGTAGTAGTTGTAGTAGTAATAGTAGTAGTAGTAGTAGTAGTAGTAGTAGTAGTAGTAGTAGTAGTAGTAGTAGTAGTAGTAGTAGTAGTAGTAGTAGTAGAAGTTGTAGTAGTTGTAGTATTAGTAGTAGTAGTTGTAGCATTAGTAGTAGTAGTAGTAGTAGTAGTAGTAGTAGTAGTAGTAGTAGTAGTAGTAGTAGTATTAGTAGTTGTAGTAGTACTAGTAGTAGTAGTAGTAGTAGTAGTAGTAGTAGTAGTAGTAGTAGTAGTAGTAGTAGTAGTAGTAGTTGTAGTAGTAGTAGTAGTAGTAGAAGTTGTAGTAGTAGTAGTTGAAGAAGTAGTAGTAGTTGTTGTTGTTGGTGTTGTAGTATTAGTAGTAGTAGACGTAGTAGTAGTAGTGGTGGTGGTGGTGGTGGTGGTAGTGGTAGTGGTAGTAGTAGTATAAGTAGTAATAATAATAAGAAGAAGAATAAGCAGAAGAGGAAGATTGATTTGATTTGATTTGATTTGAGAACCGACATCACAGCACTCGGGGCATTCCCATAAGCGCTTCGTCCCCATCTTCAGCAGCCAGCGAAGAGTTCCGATACTAATGATGCCAGTAGGATTCTGATTAAACGTCCGTCTTGCCTTTCCTCTGAGCCTCGAGCATCTGCCAGAACCTCTCGTCCCTCCCCGCCGCATCAATCTCACCAGAGTGGTGATCTATCTGCTCCACCGAACTGTACACGCTCTCCTACAAGGGACTAACTACGTCTGCCTTTTCATTTATCAGTATTCCACCAAGTTGTGCAGAGCCAGCCAGTCTGTCCACCTGTTCATTTCCCAACACACTGGCGTGCCCCGGTGAAAAAAATCCAGACAATACTCCTCACTTGTGTCCTCCGCAGTGAAGCATGCCACTCTGCACGAAGCACACCTGTTCTGATCTTCCTCAGCATGTTTTCTGAGTCAGTTACAATCACGATGTGTGTGTGTGTGGTGTTCTCTAGCCAGCGGAAAGCTGCAGTGACCGCCTCCACCTCCATTCTTAAGCTGGGTGTTGTGGTAGGATATGCTAGGCTCTCCTGCACCAAACGTCGACTATTAACTTTTGTTAAGAAGCCCCAAACACTTCTTTTGCCTCTTGACACTGAACCGTTATGTAAATGATAAAGTCCTCTGAGCGAGCATTATCATGAATTAATTGCTGAATTTCCACCTCCGTGGCACCTGCTGGCCAGTCTCTGCATGCCCGGTTTAGCGGGATTATGACTCTACACAAGTCTGACTTTTCAGGTGGCACTTTGACCCACTTTAACGATTCTGTTGTCCAGAGAACACCACAAAACAGACGCCTTTTCCGGGTGGACGACAGCCCTTATTGCTGTACACTACTCAGTCACTTTGTCTACTGTCGCTTGTAGCTCCGGGGCTGTTTGTTCCCTTTCTCCCCCCTGCCTATATGCAAGTATATCATCCGCAAAAGTCAGTATCCTTCCAACTCCTGGTGCTTATAGGCTTGCAATCTTGCTTGTATACACGTTGAAGAGCACAGGCGAGATGGCGGATCCCTGTGGCAGTCCTGGGGCCAAAGTGCATGGTTCTGAGGTCCATGAGCCCAGTCGAAGAGCAACCCGACGTGAATACAGGACAGCAGTAACCCAATTCACCAGCCATGGACTGACCTCCTTCTCATTCAGTGCAGTCATTAAGATGTCGTATCTCGCTCTGTTATAAGCATCCTTTAGATCCAGCCCTACCGCCAAAGTTTCCTGTCTGTTCTGGAACCCTCCATAGACGTCAAAAGCAAAAGTGGCCGCATTTGCCCATGTGTCCTTTCCTGGCCTGAAGCTTCCCAGACCTCTTGGGAGAAGCTTCCCCCGTTCCAAAAATTCTTGTAACTTTACAGCAACTATCTTCTCCAAAACCTTCCCAAATGTGTTTTGTAAGGTGATGATTCTAAAGCCACAGAGCTTTGTATGATCTTTAAAAGGTTTTGGTAGTGGGATTAGATAGGTGTGCACCCAGTCTTGCGGTAATGATGCTGTCTTAATACTCTGGTTAAAACAGCCATCTCTGCCAGGTCTACATCGCTCAAAGCCTTCATGTGATCATCCCTGACTCCATCAGGCCCTGGTGCGGTGTCTTTAGCTTTTTTCGAAATGTGTTTGATATCTTCCACTTGTATCATGTCTTCATAATGAATATTCTTCAAGGTGCCAGCTAACTTCTTTCTAACTGCATCCCTGATGTCTACATCATTATGATCTGTCTGAGCTATAAACCTGTGGAGAAAAGCCTCCTCTTTCTCCTTGTCTGTTGTCATACGCACACCATCGTCTCTACAAATTGTTCCGACTGTCATAGGCCGATCTTTTCTTTGCATCTGCCTTTGCAGTTTCCAGAATTTACCCAATGTTTTATCGCCTCCCATATCATTCACAAAAGTTTCCCACTTTGCTGTTATGGCCTCTGAAGCACAACGCTTGAAAACCTCCACCTTATCTTTTTTGTACATTCTCCGCCCTCTCCACTTCCTCTCGTGATATGAGGGTGTCTGTCGTACTTTCTTTAGTTGCTTCACTGCTGTTCTCTTTGCCTTTCCCACCTGTTCTACTTTTGGAGTCCACCGTGGGGCTGTAGAAAACTAGTTCTGGCTGTTCTGTTGCATGCTCCCTGTCCAAGTAGGTTGTTAGTCCACTTAAACCGGAAGGTCTTGCATGCTCTCCCAACCTTAACCTTACTGAGTTTAGAAATTAAGACTGAACATGGTAGGTGATCACTCCCATGGTAATTACGGACAGTACAATTAACATCTAAAACCGACAACTGAGAGACAAATATCAAGTCAATGGCTGTGTCTGCATATCCAGACCCTAATGCCATTCTAGTTTGCCTCCCATCATTGATGCAGACCATATCGGAGTCAACCATGGCCTCTGCAAGAGCAATTCCCTGTCGGTTTTCTTCATTTTTGTCCCATTCTCTGTTCCTCGCGTTGAAATCTCCTCATATGAGTAACCTATCACCTGGTAACTCCTTCAATTCTTTGAGCCAGCTCCATTGTTCACTTCTGACAAAACAGTATACCGTGGCATATACATTTATGAGGTTCCAACTTAAGCCACCAATTTCCACCTGTATCCCTTGATTCTCTCGTCTACTGTGGTTCCACTGGCTCAAGTCAAGCACCACATGCTTCCCTCCCTCCTTTACCACTAGACCTTGTCCATGACTCTCCTGTCCAACATGGTTTATATAACTGACGTACCCCGGGCAATGATATCTGTCTGTATTTAGCTCCTGGAGCAAGATGACATCAAAATCAAAAATCAACCTCTCCAGTACAGGACCTCTCTGCCTAGCACTCCGACAGTTCCAGTATCCTACTCTTACATGATTAACGCTCAATCTCTCCGCTTTTCGCCTTGTTCTCCTAGCACCCGCCCTCCTATTTCTATGCCTTCTTCACTCCCCATTTCCTCGTCGTCTCCTCCTCACTCCCTCTTCACGAACTGCTGAATAATGTGTCAAGCGCAGAGCACGTGCCCTGTAGCCCCGGCGACAATTCCTTTGTATATTTTAAAAGAAGAAGAAGGAGGCTGAAAAGGAGAAGGATCATGTGGTCAAGCATTATTGAGTTTTCCACAGCAAATTAATGTTGACCATAAACCTGATTATTGTTATTTTTAAAACTGATGATTATGTTTAAAACTGATGATTGTTATATTTTAAAACTGATGATTGTTATGTTTAAAACTGATGATTGTTATGTTATGGATAATTAATTTTTAACGATAACATCGACAACATCTGTTTCATGATTTCTACTATCTGTTTTACAAACCAACTTTCTACCATCTCCCAGTACCGTGGAACGTGACCCTGTTTATTGTCCTACTCTTCCTGATTCCCTCGGTCATCGCCTGCTTCTTCTGCTGCGAGGTGCTGTCTGACGAGGACGCCGAGGGTCAGAGTGACAACTTTGGTCAGTATGAGCAAACTTCCTCATCCGTATTTGAAATAAACTGAAGTATACTTCCGGTCAGTGGGGCAGATAGGTGGGCTTACTTTTTTAATCTTGGCAAGTTTTTTTTAACCCTTTAACAACAGTTCGCCGTTGCATTTTCCTCCATATATGGACGGAGAAAATATAGTTACGTCGTTCAGCTACTGAGTTGAGTGCATGGCGCAACACTGTGAACTGCGCGTTTAATTTGAAATGCTTTTCGACTGCGCCCATATTGGTTTGTGTTGTGAACTGCAGATTTAGAAAATGGCTAGCAGCCTGTTGCTAGAGAACTGGTGGTGCCTTGTGCGATTAACGGCGTGTGCATTTATAGATCTACTTTAACTGCTGCCTCCACCGACGATAAACATTTTTAGTTTTGGACAAGCTGTGTTGGCAGTTCTGACAGCTGCTATGTGCATTTAATGCCGGTGTATGTTTCTGGCTTTGCCTGCGTTTGCAGAGTGTGTCAATTTAATTTAGTTCGACGTTAGTTCCCCCTCCTCACCCCCTCCCCCATCACCCTTTTGGAACCAAAAGAAGTTAATTAGCATTACTAAATTATGAATGGAAAACGCTCGTAATATAAAGGCAGGATACAGACCCTTTTCAAATCATATCTGTTTTAAATAAGGTGATGCTCTGTCTCCCACTTCTTTTCAACTTGGCCCTGGAGAAAATTGTAAGGAAAATGAAACAAGGGTGCACTATAGGAGAAACTACAAGAATACTTGGATATGCTGATGACATTGATTTCGATAAAGAAAATGAACTAGAGACTGTTAAAACACTGACTATCTTAAAAGAATCAGAAAATGGGACAAGTTATCAATCAAGATAAGACAGAATACATGATGATAACTAGACAGGGAAAGGATATAAACTCCGGCCACATACGTCGATACTATGAAAATCAAACGAACGGAGACATATAAATACTTGGGTGCAAACTTCAGCTGCTCCACCATGCTGAGAGAAGAAATACAATATGGAATACTATCTGGAAATAAAGTATACTATGCCTTTTAACATCTGCTAAAGTCAGAGTCTGTCTCGCAACACCAAGTTTAAAAAAAAAAAAAAATTGAACGTTGATTAGACCAGTCGTTTTATATGGCTCTGAAACTGGGAGCACAACTTAAAGAGATAAAGCCTTATTAGAAGTTTTCGAAAACAGTCTTACGACGAATCTTTGGACTTATCAAAGATGCAAACAGCGGAAAATGAGGAGTGAGAAGCAACAACGAAATTCATAATCTGTTTAAATCACCACTGATCACTGACATCATAAGAGCTAATAGACTTAAATGGTTGGGACATATTGAAAGAATGTCAGATGACAGAGAAGTTAAAAACTGTATACATCAGGGAGATGAATGATCGTAGACAACGAGGCAGACCAAGAAGACCATGGAGAGGTAATGTCCAGACAAACCTGCAAACACTTGGTGTCACCGACAGGAAAGAGAGGGCCAACCAGAGAGATGAATGGAGACGAGTGATATCTGCAGCAATGAACTGCCAGGACTCGGCAAGCTGAAGAAGAAGAAGAAGAAGAGGTTAGTCTTCCCAAACAAAGTAGGTCAGTTTTCATTGACAATTTTGTTGGGCTGGTCTACTTTCGTGGACGTTACAGGTGTCTCCCGCTCTCTTGTTTGGTAAACTTGATGTCTTGCATTAAAGTTTTCATACCGAGTAAGAAAATTCCTCTGACATAGGTTTCAGCACTTTCTAAAGGTGGGGGGGGGGGGGGTGTTAAATGCGCTGCCGTGCTGAAATATACAACACGCGATATCAACGGTATTGCAAAAGAAAAACCCCTGTCATTTTCTGGCAAGGTAACGTGGCTTAAAGTCAATCAATCAGAAGTGAGGTAGGCCTAAGGTTGACCAATCAGTAGTGTGCTAGTGTGTAAGAGTGTGTAAATGGGGAGACTAACATCGAACTAACAGCAATTTATTGTCCACAAGGGACAGGATTTAATATTCCGTGTGATTTCGCCGGGCACAGGAAAGTAACAGCTACAGGGCGACCCGTTTGCTATAAATTTGAAACTGTGAGAACCTGCCATGAAACCATGAGTGCCGTTCACAATACTTTCTGTTACTTGATTAATTCATAATATTTAACGGCTTCAAATGGTTCCCCTCTCTGTTTATTTACATGAAACCAGCGCTTCTCAACCTGCCGATCGCGGCTCCTTTTTTGGATCGAACGACCAGGCAGGGGTCGCCTAAGACCATCGGAAAACACATATTTATTGAAGTTATAAAGGAAAATAATTGTTTGGGGGTTGTCACAACACGAGGGTCAAGGTATTAGGAAGGGTGAGAGCCACTTGGTAACATTAACTCTGATGCATATGCATGCTAGGTAACTTCTAATTGGTAGTTCCTGAGCCCCGTGCTTCGCACACAATAAGGGGGGTGTGTCCGTGATAACGTTGATATCGCATGTTGTATATTTCAGCACGCCAGCGCTTTTAACGCTCCAAAAACATGAAGCAGCTGGTTCTAACACAAGGCGCCTAGAAAGTGCTGCAACCTGTGTCACAGGCATTCTCTTTCTCTGAATTAAAACGTAAATGCAAGACACCACAGAAAGCTAACAACAGAACGGGACACACCCGCTACCTCCATGAAAGTCGACCAGCCCAACAAACTTAAAAATGAAAAATGACCAACTCTGTTTGGGAAGATGAACGTTACTTTGACCAGCCACTGTATTAAACTGAAGTGAAAATGGTATAATGCATTCTTTCCCCTGATGCGCAGAAGTCACTCCCGCTTGTGTTGTCGAGAGCCACAGGGTAGGCGCGCCGCACAGAAAAAGTTTAGAGGTGGAGGGGACGGAGCAAATTGACCGAAACCTGTTTTATAATGTACATACAAGAAGCTTTAATGTCAAATCAGTACTATTGTATGGGGCAAAAACATGGAGAACAACTAAGACAATTACTAATAAATTACAGACATAATTGGTGCCTGCGCAGAATAGAGGGAATTAAATGGTATGATAGAATAACTAATGTAGAACTTTGGGAGAGAACTAAGCAGGCTCCAGTGGACCAAGAGATGAGGAAAAGACGCTGGCGTTGGATAGGGCACACACTGAGAAAACAGGAGAACCGCATAACTAGAATGTCTTTGCATTGGAACCCACAGGGGCATAGGAATATCAATCAATCAATCAGGAATAATAGAAGGCCAAACAAACAAACAAAAATAAAAAAAAAAAAACCAAAAAAAAAAAAAAAACGCAGAAGAGAGCTGGAGAATGAAGTTGGAAAGATAGGGAGGACATGGGGAGAGCTCCATGCAATGTCGAAGGATATAACGACTTGGCGTGAGTTGGTTGAGGGCCTATGCTCCATTGGGGGATAGAAAGGCAGAAGAAGAAAAAGTCAAGAAGCTTTCATGTGAAATCCTTTAACGCTAGACCGTGCGTGCGTTGAAAATGTTTATCAACAGTTTTATAATAAGTCCTTTTATCCCTTTCTACGCCTTGGTGAATTGTTGTATGTCAAGTTAGATATTGTGTGGGTCCTTTGGGAGCGAGTGAACAGTGCGAAGGGGCAGATAAATCATTATGGTCTAAGGAGAATGACGCTGCGAGGAGTTACCAGGGGATCTGGCCGACGCTCAACACTCAGGGGAAGGATAAGACGGATATACAATCAGACGGTTACTGGTAATGTCGCAACTGGAACTCTTTACTCGCTGGTGAAGATGTGGACTGAGCACTTATGGGAGTGTCCAGAGTGCTGTGATGTCGAATCTTAATACAACATTCATCATTCAACGCCTTAGAAGCGTCAGGTAAATGTGAAGAGCCCCATATTTTTACAGACTAATCGGCACTAGGTGGGTAATGTGATCAGCATTACGCCGGCCGTCTTTACTTCCCCCAGTATATACATCCTGGTACCCATTTAAGGCTGAGTCGACCTACGACGTCCCATACCATGATAAAAAATCCACACAGTGAGTGGTTTCGATCGCGGTAGGTTGGAATTACGAGTCAGACTCGCAACGCCTGAGGCACGGACGCCATTATGTGTAAGAACCGACCAAAATTAAAATTTTGAGAGCATGCATCTTTTTAGTAGCAACATGCGAGTGTGAGTCATCTCAGTCCCTGAGAAAGAAAATGGGGGGTTTTTTGAGCTTAAATGCTGTAGGAAGATTCTCAAAACTTTGCCTGGAGAGAATGAGGCACCTGGGTGTAACCAGAGGGTCCGGCCGGCTTACTTTACTCAGAGGAAAGGCAAGACGCACATATAGCCAGACGGTGACCGGAGAGAGGCCGAGTCGTATAGAATAACAGTATAGTTGCAGTTGTAGACTGGAATAATCCCTCTCGATTTTAATTTTAAATATAATAAGAAAAACACCGGTGCAAGCCAAACTTTACGGGTTGCTGATTGAATTACAACAGACCGTGAAGTTCATACTGGAGGTAACATTGCAGATACAGATAATTTATTTCAAGTGAGCGAAAGCAGAAAAAAAAGAAGAAGAAGAAGAAGAAGAAGATATCTAAGTGCACTGGTACGCAGTATTTTACGCTTATATAATACGCAATATGTACATTAACAAATGTCATTGCTTTCTTCTCTGTGCAAGATATGGACAAGGACATGATGTCCACCGAGGTGTCTGACCAGGCCTCTACATCAGCGCTCTAAAAGCTGAGTCAAACAGTATCACAAACGAATGAGTCAGCGCTGCTACTGCAAGTTTTGCAACTGACCATCACACCCACAAACGTGTCAGCGCTGCTACAGCGAGAATTTACAGCTGACCATATTTCCTACAAAAGTGTCAAAGTACAATCTTACAATATATATCTGTCTGTCTGTCTGTCTGTCTGCCTGTCTGTCTGTCTGTCTGTCTGTCTGTATGTATATATATATATATATATATATATATATATATATATATATATATATATATATATATATATATATATATATATATATATATATATATATATATATATATATATATATATATATATATATATAAAATTAGTTACTCTTCTTCTTCTTTGCGTTTACTGGCTGTAAACTGTGACAGAAAGTTATGGTTCTTTGTCCAGTTCTGGACCTGGTCATTCCAGAGTTTTGCGTGCACATACATTTTACAGATTTGGCTTATGTGTATAAAGACTTGCTTCCTAGTCTCTCCTCCCCCCCCCCCCCCTTTTTCCACGAGGCCTCTGAAATTAAACGGGAAGAAAATGAAATAAGACTGCCCACGCAGCATAAAAATTGTTATGTACAGAGAGGTTCTGGTGGCCAATTTACGCCCCTAGGGCAAGAAAGAGGAAAAGTTACAAGTGGATAGACAACATCCAGAAGTGTACTGGGTGCTGTCTGCACTTGATGATGGCGTATTTCCACATAGTATAAATGTGTCTACATAGTATGTTTTTTCCATGTATTATAAACATTCTTGGATACGTATTTCAACGTAGCATAAATAGACCTTGTACTAGATTAATCGAGAAACAGCAGATTAAGTGGTTTGGACATCTTGTTAGAATGCTGCAAGATCAAATACCATCACAAGCACTACATCTCAGAAGATCATCTACAAGAGCAAGAGGACGGTCGCGGAAAACATGGATCGACAACATTAAAGACGGCGACCGTCCTCTTGCTCTTATAACTGATCTTCTGAGATGTCTGTCACGGCATGACAATAGCCAGTGGCAGCCAACGTGCACTGGATCGCAAATTATTCCTCCCCACGTCGCTTAACGGCAGAAGTGGTTTATGATGATGATGATAAATGTTTCAATAAAGTAGAAGCACTTCCATGCAATAGAAATAGCTGTAGTTGAACAAGTATTTCTGCATAGTAAAACTGTTTCTGTGTATTCATCGTCGTCGACCAGGTCGCCCATTGGCTGGCCGGTAGACAACTTCGTCACTAGTGGGGACAGTATTTGGGTCTGTCTCTTTTGATCGCATCAACACTGCAAGTTTTTTTCATAACTACTTGGTGGCGTGCAGTGCGGAAATATTTCTAGTGAAAACGTATTTCTTCGTTATATAAGTATTTTTACCTGATAGCAGTATTTCTATGTAGTATAAATATTTAATCTGTTGAACACTTACATTGTTATAGTTAATTTTTGTTTGTTTGCGTTTACTGAAGTCTAGATTACAGTTATGAGAAACTTATGCATTGTTTGAGGTAGGAAATTGTTGTTTTCATGTCCTACCTGTGAATTTTCTATGTGCAACTGTTGTGAGTTCATGAAATTAGAGCTAGAGAAGGCTCGGGTTGATAAAATTATTAAAAGTGTTTATGGTGAAGTATGTTTGTTCTTTTAACTCTTTCACGTATGGAGTGTAATTAGTTCTTTTGTGAATCCCATGCAACGTCACACTTGTTCTTGTACAATTTTCACATTTGCTTATAGAATACCAAAGAAATCTGGCCTCCCTTGTATTCCTCTTCTCTGACAGTAATATACTTACAAGGTTTTATAGTGATTGCTATGCTATTGGTTATCTCAAGTGAAATCGTCTGGTAATGAAAGAGGTAAATAAAGAAAGCTAGGTGCCAAGCCTTATAAGATCGCACGTGTAAGAGGTAGCACGTAAATGCGACACTGTAGAGGATAGGATATCACTTGATGTTCTCCCTTTTCGATTCGCTGTTCATACTACGCTTGCATAGCTACCAACGGAGGCATTAGCGAGTGGCCACTTTCACGCCTTAAGTGCAGTTTCTGGATCAATGGCAAGAAGCATGCAGCACGCTTTATTTCCCCCATATTCGAGACGTAACCCAATAGTTCCCTTCAACATCTGCAGCGCCAAGATCAAAATATATAAAACGTCGATAAGACCAGTCGTTTTATATGGCTTTGAAACTTGGAGCACAACTAAAAGAGATGAAGCCTTATTACAGGTTTTCGAAAAAGAGACTTGCGAAGAATCTTTGCACCCATCGAAGATACAAACAGACTGAAATGGTTGGGTGCATATTGAAAGAATGTCAGATGACAGAGAAGTAAAAACTGTGTACACAAAGGAAATTTATGGTCGTAGATCACAAGACAGACCAAGAAGACGATGGTGAGATAATGTCCAGACAGACCTGCAGACACTTGGTGTCACCAAATAGGAAAATAATTCCATCCAGAGAGATGAGTGGAGGCAGGTGATATCTGCAGCAATAAACCTCAAGGGCTTAGAAAGCTGAAGGCCAACCAGAAAGATGAGGGTAGGCGGGTGATATCTTAAGCAATAAACTTCAAGGACTCAGAATGCTGAAGAAGTCCAACCAGAGAGATACATGGAAACGGGTGATATCTTCAGCAGTAAACTTCAAGGGCTCAGAATGCTGAAGAAGTCCAACCAAAGAAATGAATAGAGGCGAGTAATATCTGTAGCAATAAACCTCAAAGGCTCAGAATGCTGAAAAAGAAGAACCCGAGAGGCGTATGTGTAATCTGATTTTAAAAGATATTCTTTTTGGCAATGGAAAGTGTGTGAGAAGACCAAGTTCTTTGGTCATGTGATGAGAAAAAGGGCACTGGAAATATCATGACGACTGGAAAGATCACTGGTAGAAGATGCAGAGGCAGACCAAGATAAATCATGGTGGATGGTTTAAGACAGTGACATGGGGAATGTCATCAGTGGATTTGATCCACAAGGCTAAAGACCGAGATCTGTGGAGATGCATGAACGCCTACGCCAGCTGGCAAGAAACTTAATGATACATGGTCAGTGTAAGCAATGAACACATCTGTTACATTCACGCCTTGCCACTGGCTCAGAGTTGCCAAATGTTTTATGTTGCTAAGTGGTTACAACAGTTATTTGGTCAAGTGATGAGAGATTTAGCACTGGAAAATATCGAGACGACTGGAAAGATCCCTGGAAGAAGAGGCAAAGGCAGACCAGGAGAAATGATGGCGGATGGCTTAAGACAGTGGCATGAGGTTTGAACAAGTGATCAACATCACGATACACGAATACCCAGTGCTCTTTTCTTCTCCTAACAAGTCTAAGTCCGAAGAGGCTCAGCACAGTGAACAGGCTCTGACCGACGGTGATCCTGAAATACATTGGGTAGATTTTTAGCTCCAAATTGTGCCCAGACAGCGCCATTAGGACAATCCTTGCGATTTCCGACTGCCAAGGAATTTTGCACGTGCGCATTCTGTGTGTTTTTTCGTTGGCACAGGCGCGGAGCAAGGATGGGGTAACCTGTTTGCTATGAAGCTGAAACTAAGACTACCATACCATACTACCATATCACGTGCGCAACAATGTACATGGGCGTCCCATCTCTCTACCCAGAGACCAAGGGGAATTACTAAGACTTCTAGTCCACGTCAACAAATCCCAGGAGTTACAGGGATTGAACCCGAAACTCTAGCACTCGAGGCTGACACCAAGCCTCTAGACCACGCAGCACCCTCAAGACAGTGGCATGGAGGAAAATCATCAGTAGAACTGATCCAGAACACCAGAGACAGAGATCTGTGGCGACGCATGAACGCTTTCGCCAGCTGGCAAGGCACTTGATGATGATGATGAAGAAGAGATTATCACAACATTGAACAAATTTATGGGTTCTTATCAAGAACCCTTTTTTCAAAACAAAACAAATGCGATGATTCTCTTTTATCTTCTACTGGCTCGCCTCATCGCACGCTCGCTGCCAACTCAAAACCGACATCACACGTCGAGCAGAAAAAATGGACGACTGGGAAACAACACGATACTGTTCCAGTACTTTATTCTTCCACTCGCGGCTTACACAGCCGGCACATGAACTTGACAACTGTCCAGGCACACATTATAATGCAAGAATCAATTATTACCTTCAAGCAGAAATCCCAATCGATTTACACTAACATCGTAAACGAAACACAACAGCTGTCCTGACAGATACACTCAGACGACCGGCAGACATGTTACTGGCCAGCTTTCTTCGCCAAGTTGGACTGGAACAAATTCACTCAAAAACATCTGCTGAATTCACACATCATCCACCGCTGTCCATGCACACTGTTCCTGGGTCCAAAACGAGACTGCCCACAAACCTTTTCCCCGTTATTATATAGCCCTCTGATCTATCCTATTCTAGAATATTCTGGATTCATTCTCACGAATTTCCCACTGTTGAAAGTCGTGTCTGGCCCGTGATAATTCACATTTCACACAAATCCTGTGAACAATCATGTTTCACCTAAAACCTGACTTTCAGATGTCTCTCATGAAACTCAAGACATAAATCTCGTGTTATCTCAGCCAGTCAAAACATTCGTCTTACATCTATTACTGACGTCATCTATCGGGCATAAATTAATGAGGAGAAAATGACTCACTACATTCTCCCCCACCCCAAAAAAATGTTTTACATTTTCAATTAATCAGGTGTGAACATTTCACTGAACATGGCGATTCTAGACCTTTGTAGTGAATCATTTGACAAGTTCATTTCCAACCAAGTTCCCTTTACCTCATTAGGTTAACAATTCAAACACTCTAAAATGCCATCTGTTGGGTCTTTGCACGACTGTGAATACCTTAATGGGATCCTCACCCCAGGCACTCCCCTTTTAGTGCGGAAGACCAATAATATGGCTCCATAGGTATCCCCACCCAGTTCTAAAGTCGGTATACAACCGAACCCCTCTCCTGGCACCCCCCGATCGGTGCGGAAGTCCAAAATCTTGGCTCTAAAACCGAAGTGTGACCCCATGAAGTCCCACCCTCGCTATTCCCATTCATGAAAGCCCTCAACAATGGCTAACTCAGCAATGTATGGTTTTGTTCCCAAATATGTAAGGTACAAGATGTAGTTAATTACCTTGTCTTCAGAAACTACAACATGTCTCATTAAAACACATATTCAAATTAAATGCTACACCAATTCAATTTAGTATACTAGTAAATGTAACATTTTCTGGTGAGGTGTATTTTAACACTGAATGTTGTCTCCCTTTAATTGTTTACTATATTATACCCGTTCAAATCAAAACATATACATTTATCCTAGTTGTAAATTCATATAATACATTCATACAATAATACAATGCATACCCTTGTATAAAATGATTTCAGTTAGTACCAGTTGTAATAGCAGTTGCAACATCTTCTACAAACGTGACATGATATCTGGTAAATGGTTGTCTGTTCCTTTGATGTTTTCTCTTTCCCACTGAAAAATTTCCTGTTCAGACATTTCTCTCAGACCTTTTTCATTCCCTAAAATTAAACCTGCACATGGTGCTGATAGAACGGCTACTTTCAATCTGCCTTGGAAAAAAGGTGTTTTAACATTAACAAATGCAAGTTTATATTTCTCAATTGTGCCTCCAAATGTTCTGCAATTTACATGTTTGTTAGTAATATCTTCAGGTTTGATAAGATCTTTGTGGATACCTGAAATTGTGGCGCCCGTGTCTCTCAAAATGGTGGTTATTCTTCCATTTACAATTCCTCTGTATAATTTTAAGGTTCCGTGTGTATTTGTGGCTGAGTTGGCTTCTTGTACAGGTATATTATGGCCACATGGAAGGCTATCTTCCTCATGGAACTGTTGACATACAGGACAAGTTTCAACAGTTACTGCATTGGTCTCAAATGGTTCAGTGTCTGAATCTGAGTCTGACATTGCCTGTGATATGTTGGCTTCCTTAAATTTTCTTCTAAATAAACAGTTTTTTTTCACATGATTATAGCAACCACAATTGTAACATTTAATGGCATCTTTATAAAATCTCAACCTCTGTGTTCTTCTATTAAACAGTTTGTCTACATAGTCTTTATAACCCGGATTTCTATCACACATTTTGTCGTTCGGATGAGATTTTTGACAATATTTGCAGTACACCATTTGCCACTTTTTGTTTGAACGTGGTTTGGTTTTTGTGTGGGTTTGCCCCTTGGTTGTATCTGCCTTTGTCATAACTGGCACTAGCTCCAGTTTCAATGTCTGGTACTGGGTTGGAAATGAAGATTTCACGATGGGCTGAAAAATAATTCTCACCTAAGTTCTCTAACTCCTTTAATGAGGTTGGTTTATTTTCTCTTAAAAAGGTTGACATAGGTTTAGGTAAAGATTCCAACATTTTGTTCCTTAATAATAAATCTACTAATAATTTATAATTATCTCTAACATTGGCCGAATCAATCCATTTATCAAAAATATTCTGAACTTCCGAAAAATAGTCAGTGAACGTTTGATCAGACTTTGGCTTTAAATCCAGAAACTTTTTTCTATACCCTGCTTCATGTAGATCATAGTGTCGCATGATGCGATCTTTAATATAGTCAAAGTCTAATCTTAGATGTTCAGGGACTGTTTCTAAGATCTTTAATGGTTCAAATGCTAAATGTTTTTGAAAAATAATGGCCCACTGGTCTTTTGGAACATCATGAAAGCGCATTTGCAACAGAAAACTAGATATATAACTACCAATGTCATCCTTTTCAGAGAAATTTCTGACTATACCTGCATACTTTTTGAATTTATTTTCTTCTTCTTTTAATCTTTCTTTTTGGATAGCAGCTTCTCTTCTGGAATCATTTTCCATTTCTTTAGTTCTGATTTGTGCCTCTGTTTTTTCTTTTTCAATCTGAATCGACGCAGCTATCTTCTCGCGTTCCAAATTCAGTTCTTGTTCTTTTAATATTCTTTCTTGTTCCATTTGTTTTTCTCTTATCTCCATCTCCTGTCTTTTAACCTCTAGTTCGTGTGCTCTTAATAATCTCCGTTCTTCCCTGGCATCGTCTTGCATTTTCTTTTCTTTCTCATCACAAAACTTTCTAAGTTCTTCCCCTTCCAAATTTAATTCTTTGCCCAGCTTGATCAGTTCTGCCAAGTTAGACATTTTTATGTCTTTACAATGTAAACAACAGTGAAGTTACAATTCCTTTCTTTCAAAATACACACCTTAAAAAGAACAATCTAAGTTCAATGAACTAGTAACTTGAATTAACTAAATGTCCCTGGGTATCAATACCAAACCTTACAATAAAGTGGATGTAACTCCTCCAACCACCAAGTCTTATAACTAAATAATTCTATATATGTACAGTTGATGTTTGAGATAAGAGTTAACTAATATTTGTTTAGCTTATGGGGGAGTAAATTAGTTAAGCACACTGGAGAAATTAGATATGGCAGCAAGGAAAATGATTTATTATTTGATAAAGATTTAATAATCAACTAATAGAATGTTATAGCACTAGAGTAGATGTATTGGATTATCAAAGTGTTGATGTAGTGGACTATCAAAATATTTACCAAATAAATAACTAATTAATATGTAAATGTGTAACAATGTTATAATAATCCTGTGTAACACAGTAGTCGGTTATAAAGTTTCAACTGATTATACCTTGTAAAATCACCCAAAAAAAATTGTCTTTATTGGCCGCACAGTCTGGGTATAATTAAATACTATTCTAAAAAAAATAAAATATTTGAATTAGTCTTGATAATCGACTGTGATAGAGTAATCACTAATAGTCTCAAATAATTGAATTATTTTACGTAATAACTACTAAATTCACTTGTTCAGTAAGACAAAAAAAATAATTCTTATCCACCAATACCTTTAGTCTATATTAGAAATTTACAATAATACTATTCAATACAGATTAAATAAAGATATAGTGTTGAATCAATTAGTGTATCACCAAATAATATTACAATGATCCTTCGTCAATCAACTAATGATTGACTTATTATTTTTGGTATACAATACAATTTCTATTACCCACAACTATACTTTTGTTATAGTGATTATACTTGATGATGATCAAATGTGAATGGGTAGATCAAATGTTAAACTCAAATTGAAATAACTTTGACACTTGATAATGATGTGTATATGATTAATTATGGCACTTCCTGATGATGGTGATACTGAACTTCCGTGTAATATAACACCCACAATTTTTTAAAATGACCCAAAAATAATATAGAATTTCAATACAATTTGCCAATATTGATAAATAAAAAGAAATAATGTAAAGAATAATAGGAAAATACAAAATAATATCAAAAACACCAATGTAACAATATTAATAGATAAAGTAGATGTCAATGAATGCACCAATATAATAAAATAAATGTCAATGAATGCACCAATGTAAATTATAAATAAATAAAATAAATGTCAATGACTGCACCAATGTAAATTATAAATAAATAATATTGATAATTATAATAAATAATTGAATCACCAGAAAAATAAATCAAAAATAAATTTAATAATCAATGTATATTGTTGTGCTGATCTAGTTGACTGTCCTGAAGTTGACCTGAAGCTGATTCTGCGATGGCTGTTGCTTTCTTGAAGGTTGTTTCGTTGAAGCTTGTCTGTTGAATATGCTACTGCTACTTTTAAATACTAAAGAAATGATAATTTGATATGGTTAATTGAAATTAACACACCTTAGTAATGATTTCATGAACTGGGCACTGAAACCAATTAATACCGCACAGTTTTATCTGCTCACACTAGTAATTTCGGCATTGAATGCACACTAATTAAGGAATTGTTCAGTGAAATATTTATTACAGAAACTGTATACTGTTTGTGGTACTGTTCACTGTACTATAGGTTTCATAAACTGGATATTTATCATTGAGTAGTTCAACTGGTATCTACACACTTCAATAGTACCTTGTTAACTGTAGACGCTAAAATAGTTCACTGCTAGCTACACACTTCAATAGTACATTGTTAATTGTAGACAAATAGTTCACTGCTAGCTACTGCTACACACTTCAATCAATACTTAGATTTGCACCGACCAATTTGATGCTTTTCCTGTCGACTGAATGTGTTTAGGACGTAGGAAAGCTTTATTGTTATCGCTTTCTTGTGATATGTGCGATTACACGATGAACTTGAAGCATCATTGATCACGAGACATTAATGAGTGCTGATCTTGAGGTTTTGTAGACTTGTCATACTGCAGTTTTCCTATTGACTGGTTTGCCACGACTGAAAATGTAGAGCTGCGACACAAATACCCAGTGTCAGAGCTGTGGTTCTTTTTGATTTCTGTACAGTTAACACTCTACCCGGTGTTTCACTGTCTTTCTATGTTTTGAAAAACAGATCCGAAAAACAGGATCTGGTGTCGACGCTTCTCTGTGTTGTTCAGTGTAGATTTCCCACTACACTTTACCACACTTTAGTCGGCAGCAAAATTTGATCAAACAACAAGGCTTCGGAAGTTTTGCAGAGGGGCAGCCCTAGTCTCACATCATCTCTGTGTAGACTTACGGTTGTATTCCTTTGCTACAATCAATGAATGCTCTTTGACACCGTCACTGTCTGCAATCTTTCCTTCGCATCTTAGTTGATTGTTGATTACTTGGTCGAAACTTAAAACGTGGACTTGTCTATCAGTATTCAAAGCCTAGAATTTGTCCGAACGTTGTTCAATCTGTGAACTATCGAATATGGGTTGTTGTTATTTCGCCATCGATCTTCCCCGCTTACGTTCGTATGTCGAACTGGTACTACCTGACGTCAGGTTGATAATTAAACACCTTTCGATGTCTCAGATTTTTCTGCTTCGAAACAACTTTCCTATCCTCAAATGTTTGGACGAGTTCCCCATCTGCGATGATTCTCTTTTATCTTCTACTGGCTCGCCTCATCGCACGCTCGCTGCCAACTCAAAACCGACATCACACGTCGAGCAGAAAAAATGGACGACTGGGAAACAACACGATACTGTTCCAGTACTTTATTCTTCCACTCGCGGCTTACACAGCCGGCACATGAACTTGACAACTGTCCAGGCACACATTATAATGCAAGAATCAATTATTACCTTCAAGCAGAAATCCCAATCGATTTACACTAACATCGTAAACGAAACACAACAGCTGTCCTGACAGATACACTCAGACGACCGGCAGACATGTTACTGGCCAGCTTTCTTCGCCAAGTTGGACTGGAACAAATTCACTCAAAAACATCTGCTGAATTCACACATCATCCACCGCTGTCCATGCACACTGTTCCTGGGTCCAAAACGAGACTGCCCACAAACCTTTTCCCCGTTATTATATAGCCCTCTGATCTATCCTATTCTAGAATATTCTGGATTCATTCTCACGAATTTCCCACTGTTGAAAGTCGTGTCTGGCCCGTGATAATTCACATTTCACACAAATCCTGTGAACAATCATGTTTCACCTAAAACCTGACTTTCAGATGTCTCTCATGAAACTCAAGACATAAATCTCGTGTTATCTCAGCCAGTCAAAACATTCGTCTTACATCTATTACTGACGTCATCTATCGGGCATAAATTAATGAGGAGAAAATGACTCACTACAACAAACAACAACAAAATTACACAAAACAGTCAGTGTTCAATGAAAGCAAAGCTGGCAGCACAGAAAAAGTACAAAGTTTTAACTGTCTACTGATTTGGTACTTTATTTTTAATTCACCCCAAACAGACAAAGTTCTAGAGGTGTTACAGGCTGAGTTAGGGTTAGGGCTAGAGTTGGTCGGTATCTTTCAGGCGGTCGGGGCTGAAAAAGATTCTAATCCTAACCCTAACTATAACACCATAGAATATTAGACTTTCGCGGAAACTAAGATTTTCTTTGCCTGGGTTGAATTAAAAATAGAGTACCAAGGATAATTGTACCCATAGTTACGGGGAAAAGGATGGGGGGGGGGGGGTTGGGAGTGAGCGCGAAATACAGACCTACAGTTTAAAAAAGCTAGTTAGATATCCTCAACAGGTTGGAAACCAGCTGCACACACATAGGCTCACAAAGCGTGTTCGGATGGAAGAAGTTATGTAGAATGGCAAGCAAAAGCCGAGGTGGTGAACTTCATTGGGATCTTTTAGGTCTTTTGTTTTTATTCACCCTAAACAGAGGAATCAAGGATTTTCCCGGAAAGTCCAATATTATAGGGGTGTTAGGGATTAGGGTTAGTCGGTGTTAATTTCAAACCGTAACACCCCTATACAATTGGAACCCCGGGATTCTCAGTGACTGAGATGAATGAAAAAAAAATGAAAAAAAAAAATAAAAAAAAAATAAAAAAAAAAACAGCCGGATCTTCTCTCCAGGGTATGCTAGTTAGTTGGCAAATGAATAAAGAAGATTGGGTGCTCTGTGTCATTTGGTGATGAATTGATACATGACAAAGTAGATGTGGTTAAGACCTTTTGGGAGATGGTGAACAATGCAGAAAAGCTTACAGAGCATCCCATTCTGGTGAGAATGACACTGCCGTGACTTACAAGTGGTTTTGATCGATACCATACACTTAACACTTAGAGGCAAAGCTGGACATCAAACTGCCAATTACTGCCTTTGTTATATGACTTTCGCGATGTAGGCTTGTAAGTCTTTGAGCCGGAGGATTTACAACCGCATGCTTGTGCTGTCGTCACGACTGTGCGGGAGGTTTTTTTTTTTTTTGGGCCCCCTACATAAAATAAACCACAGCCTTACAGAGGATTCGAACCCGGGACTCACCAACTGCTACTGGCACCATCAGAACACCTCCCTGGCTGCTGAAGATGTGGAGGCAACGCTTACGGGAACGCAAGGTTGGTATAATGTGTTGTCACGCCAGTATTTGGAAACTACCGTAGTGTAGCGGCTAGATGCTCGTCTGCTAATCCGATGGTTTTTTCTATTCACCATTGACTGATTGATTGCCTTAATTGACTGAGTGGTTGATTGACTGACTGATTGGTAAATGGATTGACTGATTAGTTGACTGATTGGTTAATTGATTGCTTGACCAATTGATTGAATGATTGATTGACTAACTGATTGATTAATTGAAAAATAGACTGCTTAGCTGATTAATTAATTGACTGACCGATTGACTTGTTGACTCACTGATTTATTGACTGAATGAATAATTTATAAACTAATTGATTGATTGACTGATTGACGGACTTATTGATTGATTGCCTAATCAATTGATTTACTAATTCCTAATTGATTAATTTACTCACTGACTAATGGTTTTTTTGACTGATTGATTGGCTGATTGGTTAAATGATTGACTGATTAATTGACAAGTTGATTGATTGGGTAGCTAATTGACTGACTGGTTCATTTATTGACTGATTGGTTGATTGATTTACTGATTAATATATTTCTTGATTAAATAGTTAGCTGACTGCTTAGTTAAATAATTGACTGATTGGTTGACTTAGGGACTGATTGATTAATTGATTGATTGACTAACTGATTGACTGGTTTAATGATTGGTTAACTGATTGACAAATTAGGTGATTTATTGACTGACTGATTGATCGATTGACTAACTTATTAAATAATTGGTTGACTGATGGACTAACTCATTGATTGATTGACTGATTGCTTAATTTATTGACTTATTGATGGACTGCTTAGTTGATTGATTGACTGATTGGTTGGCTGATTGACTGTTTAGTTGATTTGTTGACTGACTGAAAGATTGACTAATTGGTTGATTGGTTCACTGATTGGTTGATTACTAATTTAATTGACTGAATAATTTATTGATTGATTTATTGATTTATTTAGTGACTAATTAGTTTATTTATTGGTTGACTGATTGACTAATTAGCTGATTGGTTGATTAACTGACTGATTTTTTTGACTTATCTGGTGACTGATAGGTTAATTGATTGAAAGCTTAGTTGATTGATTGACTGATTAGAAGATTGACTGACTATTTGATTGATTAAATGATTTGTTGATTAACAAAATAATGTATTACCTGATTGATTAATTGACTAATTGACTGACTGATTGATTGATTTAAAAAAAACTGATTGATTATTTTATTAATTGACTGATTAATTATTTAACCGATTAGTTGAATGATTGCCTGATTAATTAACTGGTTGATTGAATGATTGATTGCTTAGCTGAGTTTTTGATTGATTGAACATTTGACTAAGTGATTGATTGACTGATAAATAAACTGATGGATTGACTGATTGATTGACTGACTAACTGAATAATTATTTGATCGAGTGACTGCTTGGTTAATTGACTGATTAAATAAAAGACTGATTGGTTGATTAATTTGTTGATGGATTAATAGACTGATTGAGCAACTAATTGATTGATTGACTAAATGATTGATTGGTTGTCGGTTTATTTAATGACTGATTGATTGACTTACTAATTATTTGACTCATTGATTTTAATTTTTTGTTAAATTGAATGATTGACTGATTGATTAACCAATTAATTAATCGGTGGACTGATTGACTAATTGGTTAAAGGATTTTTTGAACGATTGCATAATTGGTTAGTTAATTGACTAGTTAGTAGATTATTCGATTGATTGAGAGACTGATTAGGTAATTGATTGACTGATTAGGTTATTGACTGACTGGTTAGATGATTGACTGATTGGTTGATTGACTGATTGATTGATTGACTGACTATTTAAATGAGTGATCGACTGATTGATTGATTCAACGATTGACTAACTTATTTAATTTTTGATTAACTGACTGATTGTTTAATTGATTGACTGACTGGTTGATTGATTGGTAGGTTGATTGACGATTGATTGACTGATTGAATAATTTACTAATTGATTGACTGATTCATTGGTTAATTGATTAACTAATTTTTATACTGATTGGTTAATTGGTTGAGTGATTGGCTAATTTTTGATTGATTAGTGAACTGATGCACTTTGACTGATTGATTGGTTGATTTGTTGACTGAATAATTGACAGATAAGTTGACTGATTTTTTGATTGATTGAAAGCTTAGTTGATTGACTGATTGATTGGAAGATTTACAAATTGATTGATAGACTGATTAGTTATTTGATTGACTGACGAATTGATTGACTGGTTGACTGATTTGTTGACTGGTTAGTAGATTGGCTGATTGATTAACTAATTTGGTAATTGATTGACCAATTGTTTGCATAATTGACTGATTGATTGACTGATTGATTGACTGATAGACTGACTGGTTGATTAATTGACCGCTTGGTTGATCCATTGACTGATAGAATGATTGTCTGATTAGTTGGAAAATTTGTTGATTGTCTGATTGACCGATTGATTAACAGATTGGCTGATTGGTTCATTGAGTGACTGCTTGGTTGATTAACTGATTGGATAATTCACTTATTGGTTGATTAATTTGTTAAATGATTGATTGACTAATTAATTGACTAATTAATTGAATAACTAATTATTTGATTGACTTACTGATTGTTTGATTGACTGATTTAATATTTGAAAAACTGATTGATTGAGTGAATAATTATTTGACCGTTTGACTGATTTACTGACTGATTGATTGACTGGTTAATTTATTTATTTATTAATGGACTGACTAACTGGTTGAATGATTGATTGACTGATGGCCGAATTGGTTGATTAATTGACTAAATAGTTGATTGATTGACAGATTGATTGATTAAAAAAAATAATTGATAGATAGATTGATTGGTTGTTTGGCTAACTGATTGATTAAATATTTGACTGACAGATTGGTTAATTGATTGACTGTTTGGTTGATTGATTGGCTAACTGATCGATTGACTGGTTGATCAATCGACTGATTGATTGACTTATTGATTAATAGACTATTTAACTGATAAATTGATTGACTGGTTAAATGATTACTTAGTTGATTGACTAATTGATTTATTGGTTTACGGATTGGTTGATTGATTGACTTATTGTTTTATTATTTGGTAGACTGATAGACTAATTTGTTGATTGACTGACTGTTTAGTTGCTTAATTGACTGACTGGACAATTAACTGATTGTTTGATTGATCGAGTGATTGACTGATTGACAGACTGACTGACGAATTAATAGATTGATTGATTGATTAGTTAATTGATTGACTAATTAGTTGATTGATTGGCTGATTGATTGACTAATATGTTGATTGATTGACTGATTGGTTGATTGATTGACTGATTGATTGACTACTTATTTAATTGACTCATTGAATGATTGATTGACTGATTGGTTCATTGATTGACTGATTGATTGATTGACTGATTGATTGACTGTTTGGTCGATTGATGGACTGCTTTGTTGATTGATTGACTGATTAGATGATTGACTGATTGGTTGATTGACTGATTAATTGATTGACTGAATAATTGATTGATTGACTGACTGATTGGTTGACTGATTGATTGAATGACTGATTCAATAATGTGGTGACTTGCTGTTTGACTCTTTAATTGATTGCATTGATTTAAGTTGTGATGCCCGTCTGGGTCCGGCACCCCATTGGGGGAGGGCAGCTTATGACAACCTCTGCCACCCCCCCCCCCCTTTTTTACGTAACAGGCATGTCAAAAACGTTGACTAAGTAAGGGTGTGTCCTTCGAAGTCGGAATACCTCTGCATGAGAGACGAGGAACCAAAAGTCTGCATGCGAAAAACTTCAGATCAGTAAAACAGATGTAGACGTATAACTAAAGTTCTGGGAAAAGACTAAAAGTCTAGAAATGGACGAACAACCAGACATTTCCTCTGGAGTTTACAGTCGGTGAAATCTAAGAAGAAGACAAAGACTGTGAAGTTGTCCAACATTGTCCCCTCTGCACAAATTTGAACTTTTCATGAACACTTGTCAAACAGTTGCAGATTGCAAAAGAAGTCAGCAAGTATTAAATCGGATTTTTCTTTGGCTTAAAAAACGACGACATTGACATGTGTTGGAGATTACATTGTCCGTAAGTGTGCAATAAAACACAATGGTTATTTTTCGAAAGATGCGTTCGTGGCTTGGGCATTGCGAAGTCTGACTCGTAATTCCAACGTTCGGTGATCGAAAGCCACTGCTGGCTGTGTGGATTTTTATCACGGTATGGGGCGCTGCAGGTCGGTCAAACCTAAAATGGGTACCAGGATGGATGTCCTGGGGAAATAAAGTCGGCAAGGCGTAATGCTGACCACATTACCTATCTAGTGCTGATTGGTCTATAAAAATATGGGGTGCTCTTCCCAAATGCCTGATGCGCCCAAGGCGTAAAAAGAGTTCTTTACTTTTTCTACGCTAAATTCCAGATATTAGATTTAGCTTCTTGCTTTTCTGGCAGTCTTGACCATAGACATATTACTGCATAAAAAAAAAAAAAAAAAAGACAAAAAAAAAAAAAAGATTGCACAATTAATTGCCTGGCATATTTCGCTGTATCTCGTCAGTGCATACTAGTAGTATTACTACAGTAACGCATAAAAGAAGGAAATGAGTTAATCCTTTATAATTGAAGGACTTTGTAATCTTGGTGTTATCTTTTCACATTACAAAGTAATTTAAAAACCGAACGAAAAGTATGTCAGCGAGCTTCACAATATAACAAATATAAACAAAACGTGAATGCTGCGGCTATAGAGCCTTCATCGGCACAGACAGCAATTAGACAATACTACAAAAATACACAATATCACTTATCTTTATATCTCGAAGTCAAGCCAATAGATTGGCGAGACACGTGGGAACGGGAAAATAAATATCCAGGGAAATGCCAGGGACCGTCACTCAAGGATAAGATAAATCTGTGTATGCAGTTCAGTCCTCATGGGATTTTAGACGAAGCTGTGATGTCAGTTTAGTTAGTCCACTGGGCGCCAGAGTTCCCAAAGTGTATATAAACGATATTCAAGAGACTTGCGAACTCTGTCGCTGGAGTGGCTAGATTTAATGGATGTCGCCTCCAGGTCGTGGACAACTTGGTGGTCCTGGGAATTGAAATGCAATGGTACTGGTTTCAAGGCATCGTTCTGCGCATCCAAAAGATTTGGTTTGAACCGGTCAGCCAGTCGTAAACCCGTTTTACCAATTCATTTTATGCCACATCTCTTGCAGTTGATAGCATGAATGACATTACGGCTTGTGCAATAGAATGCTCCACGTATGTGGAAGAGGGCATTGGGGAATTCCAGGCTGGTACACTCTACCACATATGGACAGGTCCTGCATACAGGTCTGTGGCGAGAGACCGTCCCGAAATGGGACAGAGGCAGGACACAACTGACACTTCACTAGAATATCCTTGAGGTTATGGTCATGCCTATAGACCACTAGAGGAAGTTCAGAGGGTGGCGTGGATGATGGATTTGTTCATTTTTATTTTCAGGTTTCAGCTTCACCATTTATCCATCTCTTTCTTGGTCTTCCCCACGCCTTTCTCAAAGATGTTCTGCTGGAACGGCGTTTGAATTCCAAATCGTTCAAGTTCCAAGTCAATTTCCCCAACGAAAAAAAATAATTAAGTTAATTTGTTCCAGGCTCCAACAATCTGAAATTTTAAAATATATAATTTCCTAAATACAGTACAATGTAAACACAGAAAGGATCATGTTTGAATGCAAACACAAATTTTTTAAAAATATACAAACATTGTATTCACCATACATTAGCCAGATAGTGACTTGGCAAATAAAAGTAGGAGGAGGAAAGATTTAGGGAGATTACTGTTTAGAAAGGGATTCACCTTCCATGATACCATCAGAAATACTTTCTGGTGTTTCATATCGTAGTCGAAGAGACATGGTCTCGAGGCATGGTGTCCGCCATGGTGTCCGCCTCAGCCCAGTAAGAGCTGCGATTTTTTTCACGTGGACTTAGACTTCTAGTCCCCTGGTATTTGGGTAGTGAGATCGGACGCCCGTGTGCAAAAAAAAATCCCTTGGCAGTTGGAAATGAAAAGGAGTAGACTAACGGCGCTGTCCAGGCAAAATTTTGAGTTAAAAAAACTACCCAAAGTATTCCAGGACCCTCGCCGGTGCTACAGAGCCTGTGCACTGTGCTGAGCTTCTTCATACTCAGACTTAAGTTAGAAGAAGAACGGAGCACTAAAGGGTTACTACCCGTGTGACATGATAGTAATCCGTTGTTCAAACCAAAAACCAAGGTCTTGAATTTCAGCAGTGGTGATCCTTCCAGCCTACCCCTCTTCCTCCGCTGACTAGATTCCTTCAGTGATATCTGCCTTCTGCAGCTGGTGAAATTACTAAAGCCCTTGAGGTGTCATCTAAGTAGCGTGACCAACACGTGCCAGGCGTTTGGTTCCCATTGCGGCGTTCGAATTCACTTGAATTCGTTCGGATTCCAGATCGTTTGTTTTTGAGGCGCTCTTATTCCAAGACACCACTGTATATTAAATACGTTTAAACAACGTTAAGGGTTCCCGCGCATGTTTTTTTTCCTTTCTGTATATTACGAACAACACAGTGGAACCGTACAGTCAATCTCGTCTTTAAATAAATTGTTTAATAGACACAGCATTACCTGACTGGTAATGCGTCTGTAGTATTTGTTATTCGATCTGTACTCGTTTAATATGAATTTCTTTAACCTATGGTGCTATTTATATGGTTTGAAATGAATTCTATCCGTATTTTACAGGTCTAGGTTCAAACTATAGGACATACCTAGCTCTTAAAAGGAAGCTCAGCTTTCATGCCCTAGGGATATTCTCACATGTGCTCAGGGGAAAAAAAGGGGAGGGGGGGTGTGGGAGGGGTTTTCGTCCTTTTGAGGTAAATGTTCGATTCCTCAGTAGGGCTACATGTAACGTTAGTCTCCCTACGCCCCGCCCATTTACACACTAGCCCACTTCTGATTGGTAGTTCCTTAACCTGTCATCTTGGCATAAGGTTAGCGGGAGTGTTCCGCAATGCTGTTGATATCGCATGATGTATATTTCAGCACGCCAGCGCTGTTAACACTCCAAAAACATGGTAAAACAAAACTGGCCCTAACACAACTCCCCCCAGAGAGTGCTGCAACCTATGTCATAGGCATTCTCTTTTTTCGATATGAAAACGTAAATTTAAGACAACGCAGAAAGCAAACAACAGAGCAGGGCGCACCCGTAACCTTCAGGAAAGTCGACCAGCTCAACAAACTTGTGAATGAAAAGTGACCTACTCTATTTGGAGAGATTAACGTTACTTTAACCCCTGGTATGATTAACAATAGCTTTCGATTTTTATATTGTCAGGTGTGTAATTCTATCTGGGGGTTTTCTTTATTTATTTGAGTACCATTTAATGCATGCCTATTTGTTTGTTACATTAAAAAAAATTCCTGTAAAATGTAAGTGACTGGCTGTATACACGTACATTATGCCAGGTTTAAGACCAGAGCTCCGCTGGAGGAACTAAGTTCCGGCGATGAGGTCACGAACATCCTTATTTTTGGAATCACTGGTTTGACAGGAGGTGCACTCATGGACGCTACCATAGGCTGTGCCTGGTTCAGGGTCAGCGGTTTCAGCCGAGCCAAGAGAGGGCGTGTGTTTGATCACCTTGTGGCGAAAGGTATGTGTATCGGCGACAATGTAGACACTAGTCTCGTACACACTGAACACTTACACATAAAAAGTCACCTAGGTCCAGTTCACCTTTCCCGGCCTATGTACACAGACGTCGCAGGGGTGTTACGTTGTCATGCCTCCAATTATATCAGCGCCGATGTCGCGTTTTCTAAACTGCACGACGACACAGCTTTCAACGAACGACCCCAGAACATCTAGAACTAGCCCTCACCCAACCCCCTCCTCGTACCCACAGCCTAAGCCTTAGTCACACGAGAGACTCTTTTCGAGAGAAAAAAAAAGCAGATCAACGTGACACCCCTCTGGTCTAGATCAGACTAAGAAAGTGTGCAGACAGGCCTGAAAACGTGAAAAGGTCCGTTACATAAAATCTCGCTGGTGTATGTTTTTTTTAAAAACTCTGTCAGACTCATGGACCTTACGGCATTTATCCAAGAAGGAAATAACCCCAATCAGGGGTGCCGCCAAAAAGAAATCATTTGGGGGCGGATCTGGATGATGGCAGAGGTTGGGGGGGGGGGGGAATAAGCCACCTTATAATTTTTTTTTCTTTTGGGTTTTTGCTCTGGGGAAAAACAAGGGGGAAAAAGGGGGGGGGGGTTAAGAGATTAAACTATAAGTACACATTACTATTATTATCACTATGATTATTATTATTTTATCCTGAATGGCTAATTTAAAAAAAAAAACTATATTAAAAAAAATATTAAATGGGTAAACAAATACTTTAAATACACGTCCGTCTCGTTAGCGTCATGAAATACTGAGCATGGGGAACGAGAGCGAATGGGAATGTCCCAAGTTCTGTTATGTCGGTTCACAGCTCAATGCAACTCGTCTCGGTTCTGTATAATGTTGATCCCAGCGAGAGTCCTTATGTTGGGTGGTTGTTGTTGTTGTTGTTGTTCGTCCATCACCAGTGATGGTGACCTCTCCTTTCATCCAGTGCTGACTGGGTTAGGTTTTGTGAGTGTGCAGATGGCTGATAGGGCCACAGACAGTTCTTGAGCACTGTGAGTGTGGACAGGGTATAGAAGCCGCATCTCTCTGGTGATTTGCTTCAGTGTGTTTCCTGGCTTGTCTTTTCTGAATTGCTGCTACAGTTATAGCAGCTTCATAGGCCACAGCTCCTCGATGAAGAGAGGAGCGCCAGGATGACTAGTCACATGCAGCGACTTCCCGGGTTTTATAATGAATTTCAGTCAGGTCTTGAAGCTGTCCTTGAAACGTGTTTTTTTCTATCCACCTTAAGAGCGTTTTTCTTTTTTTGTAGCTCATCATAAAAACTTCTTTTTGGCAGTCGATGGATTATGTTATACTCGTATCACAGTCGACGTCACTGCACATTGGGCATTCCCATGCGGGCTTAGTCTTCAGACACAGCAGCGACTCCAGGGTACCTCTACTGACTGTTTCCGCGAGGAGGTGGTTATAATCTCTTCTTTCTCAGGGCTCAAAAGCAGCAGGGACGTGCTTCGCCATGTTTTACTCCTATGTCACGCAATTGTGTTAGACTTGTGTAAGACTTGCTGCTTGTGGTGCCCAGGTGTGAAGATGTTTACCGGCGACATGAACAAGCCGCACACGCTCAACGCCGCCATGAAGGACATCGACACTGTCTTTCTGGTCACCGCCTACTGGGACAGTCGCAACGTGGAGAAGGAATACTCTCAGGTTAGGCACGTGTCTCTGCCAGAGAATCGGGAATGATGTCACCAATAGGGCTGTACCGAATAGTGATTTTCACTATTCGGCCGAATACGAAAAGCGGGACCAACTATTCGGCCAAATACGAATAGCGGGACCAACTATCTGGCCAAATACGAATAGTGTATAGCGTATAAAATATAGCTAAAACACACACACACACACACACACACACACACACACACACACACACTCACACACACATTCATAATGTCAAATGTACGCTGAACTTTTTACTTCACATAAAGTAGCACAGTCATAAAGTAGTCAGTCTGTGGTAACTAATAACTAAGAATGAAAGAATCCTAAGTATTATAACAAGTAACTAAACTTGGAAATTGTCACTGACAGCTTAGTTAATGCAGGAAAGCTGCATTCGCCTTCAACAAAACCAATCGTTCCATGTAGTCAGCATTAAGGCCGTGTATGCAGAAGCGGGTGTAAGGTAACTACTATTCGTATTGGGCCCGACCGCAACTATTCGGCCGAATACCGAATAGTCAATAGGTCCACTATTCGGCCCCGAAGCGAATACGAAGCGAATATTCGGTACAACCCTAGTCACCAACGAAACATTATTTGCGTGTGAACGCATGCGTGTGTGTGTATATATGTGTGTGTAGGGGCTGTTTGTCGTATTCCAAACAAAGGTCATATACCAAGAACACGTTTTTGAGTCCTAAACAGGACGTATGCTGAGTTGAACGTATAGCAAAGCGAACGTATACAGAGGTACCACTGTAACTGAAATAGTGTGGCATTGATAATCAATCAATAAATCAGTCGATCAATCAATCAATCAGTCAGTCATGTGCCGTCTCCACAGAGAAGGTTGGCTGCAACCAATCGTCGACACGCTCTATTTCCTGTCACGGCTGTATACTCTCAGGCGGCCTTATACTTGTTTCGTTATCTAACTCTTGCCCTCGACCTTTCCATCAAGTAGGGTTTTTAACAGAGTATTACATCTTTTGATTTGACTTAAATATTTCAGATGTCGGTTTGATTTTTCTTTTCTTTTAAGTAATCTGTTTTCGTTCTCAGTCTGTCCAAAATCTCCATATTGTCCACCCTGTTTACAGGGGTCACCAAAGATCATCGGAAAACACATTTTCCCCATTTTTAGGCTTGGAACAATGAATCAACATCATCATAGCACACGGGTAGTAACCCAAAAGTGACCCGTTCTTCTTCTAACTCAAGTCTTAGTCCGAAGAAGCTCAGCACAGTCCGCAGGCTCTGTAGCACCGGCGATGATCCTGAAGTACTTTGAGTAGATTTTTAACTCCAAATTTTGCCCGGGCAGCGCCGTTAGGCTACTCTTTTCGATTTTCAACTGCCAAGGGATTTTTTGCGTGCGCAACAATGCACACGGGCGTCCGATCTCACTACCCAGAGACCAGTCGGCAATTACTAGAAGTCCAAGTCCTCGTGAAAAATCTCAGCCCTTACCAGGGATTGAATCCGGAACCTCTAGCACTCAAGGCAGACACCATGCCTCGAGTGCACGCAGCCCCTCATATTTGCACCAGATTTTGCCCGCGGGCCGCCAGTTAAATAGCCTTGCACTGGGTGATGTAACTCCTGCTAATTTTCTGCAATAGTGCGTTTACAAATTCATGGTGATGATTAAAAGAAAATTATTTCTCAGCTGGGGTGGAATATAAATGAATGGCATTATAGAGTAATATTTACTTTATTCTCCACGTTATGTCACATATCCGCCCGCATAACAAGTAATTATAATGCATTTGTGCTTAGTCCAGATATACAGGTGTATAATAGTATATATGAAAGTGTCGCAGCGAGCTACACAAATAGTGTGTGTGTGTGTGTGTGTGTGCGTGTATGTGGGAGTGTGTGTATGTGTGTAAAGATAACATAAGATATGTATCGATGGAATCACTATCATACGAAACCCGCCATCTTTCTCTGTCTTTCGCTTGTTGAATAGGTATGTAGTAATTTAGTCCGGTCCATTCTTGATGTTGCTATTTCAGGTTCTTCTTTATGTAAGACTCCACGTCTTAGAGTGTATAGCGTTTCTTAAGAGAAACCACATTTGCCTGATTTCTTCTCAGTATCATCCTTATGTTAGTATATTTTAATAACAGTGTCAATTGGCCAGGAGAAACACCGGTGCAAGCCTAACTTTACGGGTCGCTGATTGAATTACAACAGACAGTGAAGCTCATACTAGAGACAACACTGCAGATACAGATAATCTATTTCAAGCGAACGAAAAAAAAAAGAAGGGGAAGAATGTACATAAGTTCACTGGTACATTGGCATTATGTTTTTTTTTTCCCCCATCCATCCTCCCGTCCTTCGAGAATATACTTCCAAGATATTTAAGTTCCTTAACCTGCTTCAGACAACCCTAACCCTAACCCTAACCCTAACCCTAACCCTATATGAAGCAGTTTCTTCTTCTTCTTCTTCTTCTTCTTCTTCTTCTTCTTCTTCTTCTTCTTCTTTTACTTCTACCTTTCTAGCCCCCAATGGAGCATAGGCCCCTTAACCAACTCAGGCCGTCGTTCTATATTTTAATATCGCATGCTGCTCTCCCCATGTCCTCCCCATTTTTCTAGCTTCATCCTGCAGCTTCCTTCTCCATTTGTTTTTTGGCCGTCCTTTTTTTCCTATGCGGGTTCCAGTGCAAAGACATTCTAGTTATGTTGTTCTCCGGTTTTCTTAATGTGTGTCATATCCAACGCCAGCGTCTTTTCCTCGCCTCTTGGTCCACTGGAGCTATGTATATATTTCCAAGATATTTAAATTCCTTAACCTGCTTCAGACAAGTACCAAACACCCTATATGAAGCAGTTTCTTCTTCTTCTTCTTCTTCTTCTTCTTCTTCTTCTTCTTTTTCTTCTTCTTCTTCTTCTTCTTCTTCTTCTTCTTCTTCTTCGACCTTTCCAACCTCCAGTGGAGCATAGGCCCTCGATTAGCTCACGCCGTTGTTCTATATTTTGCTATCGCATGTTGCTCTCCCCACGTCCTTCCCATATTTCTAGCTTCCTTCTCCAGCTCCCTTCTCCATTTGTTTTTTTGGCCTACCTTTATTCCCATGCTCCTGTGGGTTCCAGTGCAAAGACATTCTAGTTATATTGTTCTCCGGTTTTCCTCATGTGTGTCCTATCCAACGCCAGCGTCTTTTCCTCGCCTCTTGGTCCACTGGAGCTATGTATATATTTCCAAGATATTTAAATTCCTTAACCTGCTTCAGACAAGTACCATACACCCTATATGAAGCAGTTTCTTCTTCTTCTTCTTCTTCTTCTTCTTCTTCTTCTTCTTCTTCTTCTTCTTCTTCTTCTTCTTCTTCTTCTTCTTCTTCTTCTTCTTCTTCTTCTTCTTCTTCGACCTTTCCAACCTCCAGTGGAGCATAGGCCCTCGATTAGCTCACGCCGTCGTACTATATTTTGCTATCGCATGTTGCTCTCCCCACGTCCTTCCCATATTTCTAGCTGCCTTCTCCAGCTCCCTTCTCCATTTGTTTTTTGGCCTACCTTTATTCCCATGCTCCTGTGGGTTCCAGTGCAAAGACATTCTAGTTATATTGTTCTCCGGTTTTCCTCATGTGTGTCCTATCCAACGCCAGCGTCTTTTCCTCGCCTCTTGGTCCACTGGAGCTATGTATATATTTCCAAGATATTTAAATTCCTTAGCTTGCTTCAGACAAGAACCATTCACCCTATGTGCGCCAGTGTATGCAGAAATAATGATTGTCCACTGTTTGTCGACAGGGTGTGAATGTTATAAATGCGGCCATCGAGAATGACGTCAAACACTTGATTTACATAGGGGCGGATTACTCAAGGATCCAGGCTCGCGAAAGGTGCCTCTATCTGGAAGGGAAATCAATGGTTGAGAATCACATCGTTTCCGGTGGTAAGATATCTACAAAAAAAAGTGTTTCCCCTATAAATTTAAAAAAAAAAAAAGGGGAATTGCGGGGGGAAGGGGAGGGGGGATGTAACTTTTCATGCATTTATGTTTAGCAAAAATATATAAAATAAGTAAAGTAAAAAGTAAAGGACCCTTTTCCACGCCTTTAGGCGTATAGGGCATATAGGGTTAGACCGATATTTTTATAGACCAATCGGCACAAGATGGGTGATGTGGTCAGCATCCCGCCAGCCGCCTTTACTTTCCTGGAACCCACTCAAAGCTGGGTCGACCTGGGAGCCAAGATAATATAAAATAAACAGTATAAATATACCTTTGTAGTTAACAGTTACTAGTACATGTGGAGGGTAGAGGTGGTGACAGACTACTCATTGGAAGGAGATTCCCAGTCTATAGGAACATCGGGAAACTGTGTAGGTGTTTCTTGTTGGTTCCTCCCCCCAATTTTTTTCCTCCTCTTAACTTTTCGTCAAAGCCACGATTGCGTATTCGTGGACCGAGGCATTGTTCGCGGGTTGAGTTTCCCAAATTTACTGGGGAATTGATTCGTGACGAAAGGCGTTCGTGACCCGAGGTAATAACACCGTACTGCACTTGGCATAGTTCATTGCCTTTATAAACACACTTAACCAGTCGTACTTTGGTACTCTGATAACAGCAGATAAAAGAAGTTAAAAAACGCGGCATTTTACAAAATGAAGAGTATTCTATGCAATCTTTCTTTGTCAACTGAGGCGAGAAAGAATTCTTAAGAACTACAAAAATCATATAGGAGCTTCCGTGTTGAAGCGGCTAGACGCTCGCCTGTGGATTGCTATGTTGTGGGTTCGAGTGCTGGCGGTACCAGACTTTTTGTTTTCAAATTGAAATTGGCTTTCAGGTCGACCCAGCCTTGAATGAGCACCAGGTGGTATCACGGGAAGTAGAGGTGGCAGGTGTTATGCTGACCATACCACCATGAAAAGTTTTTCAGGATCCTCGCCGGTTCTACGGAGTTCGTGCACTGTGCTGATTGTCTTCGGACTCCGGCTTGAGTCAGAAGTAAAACGGAGCACATATGGGTTACTACCCGTGTGCCATGATGTTGATCTGTAGTCTAAACCCAAACCATATTCCTCTCTAAGTGCTGACTGGTCTGTAAAAAAAAGGTCTGGAACTCTGCGCTGGCTGCTGAAGATGAGGACAGAGCATGCATGGGAATTCCCTGAGTGCTGTTATGTCAGTTCAACTCAACTCAACTAAAGTTCCAGCACTATATGCCAATATGCCCAAAGGCGTGGAAAGGTATTTCACTTTAACTTATATAAATCCTATCCTACTATACGGAAGTGAGTCATGGACAACTGGGCGATTAGAGAACCATATTTTTTTTTTTTGTTTAAGCACATGTATCGTGAGTTTTATAGACGATGATGAGATTACCATAGACATTTCTTTTTTTTAATGTCTAGAAGATGTCTGAAAAAAAAAAGAAACCACTGGCTCGGAAGAAAGCTGATTGTCCGCATCACAAGGAGACAATCAACATTCTTTAGTCACGTCAAGAGAGAGTACATCGTGACAGTTGGAAAGCTAGGGGGGGGGGGGGGGGGGGGGACAAGAAGCAGAGGGGAGACCGAGAGAGAAGATGCTTGATTTTATGTTATGGAAGATCATCTGTGCCAGAGTTAATTGAAATTACACGTGACAGAATCTTATGGATGGAGCTCTACGACACACGGTTCGGACTCTAAGAAGGAGAGCTTAGTATAGCACTTTCTGTTGGGAAATGGGGAGGGGAGGCTGCTTGGTCTCGAGACATGGTGTTTACCTCGAGTGCTAGAAGTTCCGAGTTCAAACTCTGGTAAGGGCTAGGATTTTTTTTTTCACACGGACTTCTAGTAATTTCCCCTGGTCTCTGGGTAGTGAGATCGGACGCCCATGTGCATTGTTGTACACGAAAAACAAAAATCTTGGCAGTTGGAAATCAAAAAGAGTAGCCTATCGGCGCTGCCCAGTCAAAATTTAGAGTTTAAAATCTACCCAAAGTATTTCAGTATCCTCGCCGGTGCTACAGAACCTGTGCACTGTGCTAAGCTTCTTGGGACTCCGACTTGAGTTAGAGGAAGAACGGAGCACTTATGGGTTACTACCCATGCGCCAGGATGTTATTCCGTTGTTTAAACCTCAAACCTCAATTTTTAGTACTTTGTGATTATCATTGCAGCGTGTTTTTATCCGTGTGTGTGTGTGTGTGTGTGTGTGTGTGTGCGTGCGTGCGTATGTATGCGCGTGTGTGTGTGTGTGTGTGTTGGACATGCTCAGCTCAGTTATTTATGTATTGTATTTTCTACTTGTGCCTAAACTAGGTATTCCATTCACTATCATTCATCTTGGATTTTACTTCGAGAACTTGCTTAGCGTATTCAAGCCCCACCGAACTGGTATCAGCAAGTTTGCTCTAGGTTAGACGCCATGTATTGTTAACTTTAGATGTGTCTGTTGTTTTTGTCTTTGTCGTGATGATTCTGTTGTTTTTGTCTTTGTTGTGATGTTTCTGTTGTTTTTGTCTTTGTTGTGATGATTCTGTTGTTTTTGTCTTTGTTGTGATGTTTCTGTTTTTGTCTTTGTTGTGATGATTCTGTTGTTTTTGTCTTTGTTGTGATGATTCTGTTGTTTTTGTCTTTGTTGTGATGTTTCTGTTGTTTTTTTCTTTGTTGTGATTATCCTGTAGTTTTTGTCTTTGTTGTGATGATTCTGTTGTTTTTGTCTTTGTTGTGATGATTCTGTTGTTTTTGTCTTTGTTGTGATGTTTCTGTTGTTTTTGTGTACTTCTTTGTTAGGTTTCGTCTGTTGTTGTAGTTTGTATGATTATTCTTCATTTTCTCTCTTGTTTGTTTTGGTTTTTCGCTGCGAATAATTCCTTGTTGTGGCCATCTTTGGTCTGTGCTTTTATTTTGACAATTCTATTTTAGCTTTCACACACACACACACACACACACACACACACACACACACACACACACACACACACACACACACACACACACACACATATATATATATCTGTCTGCTGGTCCGTCTGTTCTTCTGTCTGTCTGTCTGTCCGTCCGTCCGACCGTCTGTCTGTCCGTCCATCCGTCTGTCTGTCTGTGCGTCTGTCTGTCTGTCCGTCCGTCCGTCCGTCCGACCGTCTGTCTGTCCGTCCGTCCGTCTGTCTGTCTGTGCGTCTGTCTGTCCACCAGTCCGCCTCGTCCGAGATAGTAAACAGACTTTTTCTACTGTCCTCTGCTTATCTTTGTCTCTACCGCTGACATATGTTTAGTCATTGCTCCCAGTTGAACAAATTAGACCAACGAAGCTACCGCCCCAGCATCTTCACGGGGCGGTAGCATCCCACCAGTAGGAAACACTTTTCCAGCCATTGTGCTTTCGCGGTTTGTTTTGTCACTGCTTTAGACAAAGCGACAGTAACTGCTCAGGCTTCAAGCATTAAGAGAGAAAACAGTGAAATTTTTCCAAACCAATTCTACAGAGGTCGTTAAAATCTGTACTTTCTAATGGAAATAACTGCTTTTATTGACTGGCGTTAATTATCAGAAATATGTAAAAACTTTATTGCAAATTACACAGTGAACCTAAACATTGCAGCCAAAAATGACAGCTGCAAATTTCAGCATCTTGCTTGTCACCGGTTTAGAGGCGATCCTGTGACAGTCACCAGACTCACAGTTTTATATTATAACACATATCCACGTATAATTTATTTCCTCAAACACATATTCACTTATGTATTATATCCAAGGATAAGTTATATTCACATATAGTTTATAGCCACGTATCTTATATCCAAATATAAGTTTTATCCACTTATATTATAACCACATAGGTTATATCCACATAATGTTATATCCAAATATTGGTTTATATCCACACATGTTTAATAACATATATTATATCCACTTATTCTTATGTCCGTACAAGTGATATCAACATATAAAGTAAAGCCGCATACATGGTATATCTACATACAAGCTATATCCACACGTAAGTTACAGCAGACATGAATTATGTCGTATATAGCTTGTAGTTCTGCAGCCATCTACCATCTCCTGCTCTAGCTCTCCCCATGGGCGAGGTGTCCTTGAACTGTGGCAGCGTCTACGACTTCGGCTGCTGTATCGGCAAGATCGCACTGGAACCCACCTCCTACCTCTTTAGAACAATCAAACTGGCAACCTCATACCTCAACGTCTCTGAGATTGCTGCGAAATTAGACGACCATTTTCCGACAATGACATTTTATGATCCAAAGGTGGGCATTCGATGAATCAAACGGTAAACTGGTTTATTATTATATTAAAAGTCGAAGGTTGGGTTGGTTGGGAGTCGCCGTGGCGTATCGGCTATAAGTTCGCGTGTGGATCGGAAGGTCGTGGGTTCGCTTCCTGGCGGAGCGGGACTTTTTCTTCAAAAATGACCATGACTACCAGCCTTGAGTGGGTACCGAGTGCAGTTTCGGGAAGTAAAAGCGGCCGGCGTGATGCTAACCACATCACCTATCTTGTGCCGATTGGTCTATACAAATATAGGTCTAGCCCTATATGCCCTATACGCATTAAGGCCTGGAAAAGGGACGTATACTTTTTGATTTCGTGAAGGTTGTTTGTAAGAAGTTTTGGCTTAGTAACAGAAAAAGCAAAACAATCTTTACCGCGTTGATTGACACCTTGTTGGCTGGCCGTAAAAGTAAAGTAAAAGTAAAGGACCCTTTTCCACGCCATCAGCATATAGGGCATATAGGGCTGGACCTATATTTTTATAGACCAATCGGCACAAAATGGGTGTTGTCATCAGCATCACGCCAGCCGCCTTTTCTCAAGGCTGGGAGCCAAGGATTGGCTGGCCGAATGGTTAAGAACACTGGGCATTAGAATTTGTCTTTTTCCTGTCGGCGGCAAAAATAAATCCTAACCTGCACAGTCCGTGGTGACAGCACTAGATCCTCAGGCTCAAATACAGCCTGCCCACACCACACAAGTGGTTAACACGGGCAGTAATAAGTAAGTTAAGGCCCCTTTCCCATGCCTCTCAGACGTATTGGAAATATAAGGCTAGACCTCTATTTGTATAGACCACTCGGTACTTGGTGAGTGATGTTATCAGCACCACATCCGCCTTTACATCCCAGGACTGCACTAGGCACCCGCTCAGGGCTAGGTCGACCTGGATGTCGTAATTTTAGAAAAAAGAAAAAAAGAAAAAGCCTGGCTTTATCAGGACGCGAACCTGCGACCTCCCGATCCTCCTGCGGGCATCTAGTCGCCAACGTCACGGAGAATCCCACAAGCAGTAATGGCTTTTGTATTTTAAATTAACCACTTATTAGGGTGATGCTGCAAGGTGGATGGAGAGTGTGGCCAAGGGAGACAGTGGGACAGAGTGAGGCATAATGCGCCACAGAGACAGAGAGTGGGACAGAGTGAGACATAAGGCGCCACAGAGAAAGAGAGTGGGGAAACAGTGAGACATAAGGCGCCACAGAGACAGAGAGTGGGACAGAGTGAGACATAAGGCGCCACAGAGACAGAGAGTGGGACAGAGTGAGACATAAGGCGCCACAGAGACAGAGAATGGAACACAGTAAGACATAAGGCGCCACAGAGACAGAGAATAGGACCCAGTGAGACATAAGGCGCCACAGAGACAGAGAATGGGACACAGTGAGACATAATGCGATGACTTCTTTTTATCTTTTATCTGGCTCGCATCATCGCACGCTTGCTATTTCACATACCGACATCACACGACGAGCAGAAAATGGACGACTGGAAAAACAACACAATACTGTTCAGCACTTAAATCTTCTACTCGCGGCTTACACAGCCGGCACATGAAATAGACTACTGTCCAGGCACACATTATAACTCAAATATCAAAAGTATCAATTATTACCTTCTGTCCGAAATCACAATCGTCCTACACTATCATAATGAACGAAAACACAACAGCTGTCCTGACAGAAAAACTAACATGGCCCGCAGACATCTTGCCTGCCAGCTTTTTTGCCAAGTTGGACTGGAACAAATTCACTCAACACATGTTGAATCCACACATCTTCCATTGTTGTCCATGCACTCTGTTCCTGGGCCCAAACGAGACTCCCCCTCAGCCCTTTCTACGGTATTATATAGCCTTCTAATCCCCGCTTCGTTTTTATCGAATACTCCGTGTCCCTTCTGTCTCACGACTTCCATTTGGCCGGCAGTTGTGTGTGGCACGTGATTCATCGAACTTCGCATGAAGTTCGACAGTCAACATTTCTCTTCACGTGAATAATTATTCTTCACGCAAAGAGACTAGTTTGAAGTTTAGACTCAAGAATTCCCGTGTCGTCCCAGTTAGAGTCAAAATATTCCACTCACATTTATTACTGACGTCTTCTGTCGGGCATAAATTATCTGGGAGAAAGAATGGGGCAGAGTGAGACATAAGGCGATACAGAGACAGAGAACGGGACACAGTGAGACATAAGCGCCACAGAGACAGAGAATTGGACACAGTGAGACATAAGCGCCACAGAAACAGAGAATGGGACACAGTGAGACAAAAGCGCCCAGCGACAGAGAATGGGACACAGTAAGACATAAGCGCCACAGAGACAGAGAATGGGACACAGTGAGGCATAAGCGCCACAGAGACAGAGAATGGGACACAGTGAGACATAAAGCGCCACAGAGAATGGGACAGAGTGAGACATAAGGCGCCACAGAGACAGAGAATGGGACACAGTGAGACATAAGCGCCACAGAGACAGAGAATGGGACAGAGTGAGACATAAGGCGCCACAGAGACAGAGAATGGGACAGAGTGATACATAAGGCGCCACAGAGACAGAGAATGGGACACAGTGAGACATAAGCGCCACAGAGACAGAGAATGGGACACAGTGAGGCATAAGGCGCCACAGAGACAGAGAATGGGACAGAGTGAGACATAAGGCGGTACAGAGACAGAGAATGGGACAGAGTGAGACATAAAGCGCCACAGAGAATGGGACAGAGTGAGACATAAGCGCCACAGAGACATTGAATGGGACACATTGAGACATAAGGCGCCACAGAGACAGAGAATGGGACACAGTGAGACATATGGCGCCACAGAGACAGAGAATGGGACACAGTGAGACATAAAGCGCCACAGAGACAGAGAATGGGACACAGTGAGGCATAAACGCCCAGCGACAGAGAATGGGACACAGTAAGACATAAGCGCCACAGAGACAGAGAATGGGACACAGTGAGGCATAAGCGCCACAGAGACAGAGAATGGGACACAGTGAGACATAAAGCGCCACAGAGAATGGGACAGAGTGAGACATAAGGCGGTACAGAGACAGAGAATGGGACACAGTGAGACATAAGCGCCACAGAGACAGAGAATAGGACAGAGTGAGACATAAGGCGCCACAAAGACAGAGAATGGGACAGAGTGAGACATAAGGCGGTACAGAGACAGAGAATAGGACAGAGTGAGACATAAGGCGCCACAGAGACAGAGAATGGGACAGAGTGAGACATAAGGCGGTACAGAGACAGAGAATGGGACAGAGTGAGACATAAGGCGCTACAGAGACAGAGAATGGGACAGTGAGACATAAGGCGCTACAGAGACAGAGAATAGGACACAGTGAGACATAAGGGGGCACAGAGACAGAGAAAGGGACACATGAGACATAAGCGCCACAGAGACAGAGAATGGTACACAGTGAGACATAAGCGCCACAGAGACATAGAATGAGACACATTGAGACATAAGGCGCCACAGAGACAGAGAATGGGACACAGTGAGACATATGGCGCCACAGAGACAGAGAATGGGACACAGTGAGACATAAAGCGCCACAGAGACAGAGAATGGGACACAGTGAGGCATAAACGCCACAGAGACAGAGAATGGGACACAGTGAGACATAAAGCGCCACAGAGACAGAGAATGGGACACAGTGAGGTATAAGCGCCACAGAGACAGAGAATGGGACACAGTGAGGCATAAGCGCCACAGAGACAGAGAATGGGACAGAGTGAGACATAAGACACCACAGAGACAGAGAATGGGACAGAGTGAGACATAAGGCGCTACAGAGACAGAGAATGGGACAGAGGGAGACTTAAGGCGCCACAGAGACAAAGAATGGGACACAGTGAGACATAAGACGCCACAGAGACAAAGAGGCAAAGGCACCGGAACCTGGGGTAAAGACGCAATTTATTTATTTATGTATGATAACTTTTTTTTTGAGACGCCCTAACCATGTACAGTAGCTTTTTTTAGTATTGGTTTTTGTGTCTCATATATTTTTTTTTTAACATATATTGTTACATCTTCTACTTCTTATTTTACCTTCTTCTGGAATGCCTCGCAACGTCGGGGCAAGAACAGATCTCTGGAGCGGACCCTTCTGTTCGCTTTGTCTATATTACTTTTTAGTGAATTAGCTAGTAGTCTGCATAACAATAAAAAGATCTGTAAAACGGGTGTGCAAGCAAAACTCAAGTTCTGAAACAGGACAAAAGTGGACGAACGACCAGAACATTACACCGGAAGCTACAGCCGGTGAACGTTAGGAAGACGATGATGACGACGATGGTGACGACGATGATGACGACGATGGTGACGACGATGATGACGACGATGGTGACGACGATAGTGACGACGATGATGACGACGATGATGACGACGATGATGACGACGACTATTATGTCGACGATGATGACGACGACGATGGTGACGACGATGATGACGACGACGATGGTGACGACGATGGTGACGACGACGATGATGACGACGATGATAACGACGATGATGACGACGATGATGACGACGATGATGACGACGATGATGACGACGACGATAATGATGACGACGACGATGATGACGACGATGATGACGACGACGATGGTGACGACGATGATGATGACGACGACGACGACGACGACGACGATGATGACGACGATGGTAATGGTGATTTTTCAGCAATTTTGCTAATTCGACTCTGTGTGGAACTAGATAACGCTGGATGACTATAGAACACTGAAACTGTCAGAAAAAAATGAGCTGACCTCCATGTTTGGGCACTACCAGACTCTGCCACAGTGGGATCGTACCACCACATACGCTCTTTACCCTACGTGGCGTTCCTTCGAACAATGGATTGCAGACAGCGCTAAGGTAGATAGTTCCTGAAACTCTCTCCACACACCTTGTCTCCCTTGTTGGAATTGTTATATTATTATTATTATTATTATTATTAATTGTGTTAACTATTGCCAGGGTGTGAGAGGTGGATGCCAACGTCAGGAAATGTGTCTATAAAGGTTTTTCAACTTGTCCTGACAATCAATAAATCACTCAGGTTGTCCTTCAAACTTCTTCTGTTTCTTTTTCGTGTTCACCAACTGTAAACTCTGGCGGAAAGTTATGGTTGTTCGTCCACTTCTGGACTGCAGTCCTGTTGCTGAACCTGAGTGTTGCGTGTGCATCCGTTTCACAGATCTGACTCATTGTTTGCAGACTGCTGGTACCTTGCCTCTCAGGCAGATGCACTCTGACTTTAAAGGAAGCTCCAAATTAGTCGACGCTTACGACATGCTTTTGAGAAGGCAGTGGGTCTGTTTTTTGTTTTCCCTATAATAGGGCCTCGGAACCCACACATGGATAAGGATGCCCTCTACAGAACATCGCTCTTTTCACGTCATGCCTGAAAGTCTTTCGTTCTCCAGCCAATTCTCCAGCCCTATCTGCTTTCATAGTCATTGCATATTCATTGTCCTGCATCCACATTCGAGGAGGTTGACCTCAGCCTCGTTTTCCAGAAACTGCACCCCCCATCACTGTTCTCTAAAACCCCCCCCCCCCCCCCCATCACTGTTCTCTACAGAACCCCCCCCCCCCCCCCCCCATCACTGTTCTCTACAGAACACCGTGTCGCTTGACATGTCGAAAATACCCCAGCTTTTGGGAGAGGATGCTGTTTCCGAGCCAATTCTCCTCAAAGCTCAGGTCATGCCGGATGCCAGCTTTTTTCTTCTTCCTCTTACTGGTCCACGGTATTCTTAGAACATTTCTGTAGCATTTCAGTTTAAAGGCTCAGATTTTCTTCCTCAAAGGCTGAGAGAAAGTCCATGATTCACATCCACAAGCCCCCCGTGTGGGTTCCGGGGGCCTATTGTGGGGAAAACAAGAATAGACCCACTGTCTCCTTAAAAGCATGTCGTAAGAGTCGACTAACTGGGGAGCTTCCTTTGAAGTCGGAGTGCATCTGCCTGAGAGGCGAGGAACCAGCAGTCTACATTCAATTGAATCAGATCTGTAAAACTGATGCACACCCAACACTCAGGTTCTGGAGCAGGACTGCAGTCCAGAAGTGGACGAACAACCAGAACTTTACGCCAGAGTGTACAGCTGGTGAACGAGAAGAAGAAGAAGAATAAGAAGACATCC
Source organism: Candidula unifasciata (assembly GCA_905116865.2). Taxonomy (NCBI): domain Eukaryota; kingdom Metazoa; phylum Mollusca; class Gastropoda; order Stylommatophora; family Geomitridae; genus Candidula; species Candidula unifasciata. The sequence continues at coordinate 546,870 of CAJHNH020002968.1, forward strand.
ACAAGTTGCCACGGGAAAGATGTATGATCTCAATGTTCACTTTAACTTGCTTGCAGGTTCTTTGCTATAGGTTCTTTATGCTGTGTAGCTTCATCATTGCTAAAACATCTCTTTTCCGATTTCACGATCTTTGTTGTCGATTCTAATCTGTGGTTGGTGTGCTGTGTTCAGTGTGGAGTATTTTTTTTTTTTTTTTTAATTAATCTATTTCCTTCACATGGCTTTCTTGGCAGCAAAAAAATATTATTTCTAAGCCTTGTACGCTTTTAGAAAGGAGAACAGTGTCGTCTGCATGGCTAAGTTCTGGGATATGTCTACCTTCAACTTTGAGCGGATCGAAGCTATCACACGCCTTTTCACTAATTGCAATTCTCATAATATTTTCAGCAAACAAATTAAAATGGGATGGAGGGAGAGAGAGAGAGAGAGAGAGAGAGAGAGAGAGAGAGAGAGAGAGAGAGAGAGAGAGAGAGAGAGAGAGAGAATGCAGCTCTGTCTTACTCTCTCTACACCTGAAACCACTCCGATCTTTCACCGACTGTTCTGACTGCAGCTTGTTTTTCATGGTAAAGAGATTCCATTAGATGAACCAAGCGTCTTGGGAATCCCATGTATTTCAGTATATGCACAGTCTAAACCTTGCTGTGATCTTTGAAGATTGTATCTATCTCTGCGTTTCTCGAAAATGATTCTCCTTGTCCGGACACATGTGTGTGTGTTGTCCATCAAGATGATGATAACTCTTTTTCATCAAGTACGAGTAGAAAGATGACTGATGAGTCCGGTGCGGGCCCGAAAAGTTCTTGGACCGTGAGGACAGGGAATGAGTGTTGTGCCAGGGAGGGGATCTCCTGCTGTCGCCTTTCTGTCCATCTTTTTTTCTTAATCAGTCTTGCTGTTCTGTTTGCTTCACATGTAGCCGCGCCCTTGTGTAGAGTTGCACGCCTTGCATTATGGTCTTCAGAGGCAGCCTCCCAATTGGTGTCATTCATCCCAAGTGCTTTGAGTGAAGACCTCAAGGTGTAATTAAAGCGTTTTTTTTTGCCCGCATTGGGAACGGTTCCCATTTTGCAGCTCATCATACAGAAGAGTTTTTTGGAAGCTTGTGATCTGGCATGCGTGCCACATGACCTGCCCAGCGAATTTGATACTGCATCAGTAGAGTGTGGATGCTGGGCATGGCTGATTTCTCAAGGACTACGGTATCAGGTCTGGACACATGTACTTAATTGTACTCGCTCATATTCTCCTCCCACTCGCTGAGCCTGATAATTTCCATAAATTAAAAATGCTGTGACACAGCACATTGTAAAAAAAAAAAAAAAAAACACACACACTCAAGTACATTAACACTGTGGTTCAGCATCAGAATGAGTTATTAGCTCACTCGAGGAAGTCCGAAATACACAAGAAAAGAGTGCTTTATCACTGTTTTAGTGTTTACAATATTATTGTTGCCACTTCTTCAGTATTTTTCAACCTTTTTTCCCCTTCAAAAACGACCTTGGCTTTCAGGTTGAACCACCCTTGAGTGGGTATCATGGATAGTTCTAGAAAGTAAAGGCCGCAGTGCGATTCTGAACACATCACCCATTCAGTGTCGATTTGTCTGTAAAATATAGATCTATCCCTAAATGCTCAATACGCATATACTTCGCTTCACATATGTGACATAGTCTATATGTTCAACTCCTCCAACCCCAAGTGTGTAATGCCTTCAAGTCCCTTGGAATATATTACAGCAATATTTGTCATCGTTTGCAACTGAAAATGTTAACCTGGTCACGCGCAACATGAGGCCAGGTCACGCGCAACATGAGGCATATTCCTATGTAGTTTAATTACGCGTGAATGTGCCGCCCTCAGTTTCTGGACTGATAATTTCAAGAAAATTTATTTTTCTAGAATTTCATTAAGAGACCAAAACCTAAACAGTAGTACCAGCAAGCAGTGAATGACGGGCCGCGTAAGAGCAAGTTACAACTGTGAATTTAAGTTGCAAGTGTGCTATGTGCAAGTGAATTTAAAGCTGGTTATGGCTGGACAAGACGCTTATAGTCAGCGTCTGTGGCTTAGGCATAGCGAACGAGCTTCATAAAGCCGGGGTGCCGGGTTCGATCCTTGCTGCCGGCTTTGCTTTAGTTTCGACAGTGGTATCGAAAAGCCGACCGATCTGAAAGAAATAGTAAACTACTGGAGGTAAATTTGCCTGGAAAAACCACAACAGCCAAAAATGCTGGTGTTGGTTCTGCAACGTCCTATAAAGGATAGGCTACTAACTTAAAAGGCGCTTAAAGATACATCACGACCTCCTGATAAGGCGGTGGCTAACAGTGGCACGGCGACTTGCCAACACCTTCCAGGAGAAACTGGTTTCAAAGACATGTTTTGAAGTTACAGACGACACATAGCGACAGCATTAGGAACGCAGATGAAACTCCTGTTTATTAATATATTTTGTACACCTTACATGTATGCCTAATGTCTCGAATATTAGGCTAAGTCAAAGTCTTGGTTTTACTTTAGCTGCAATCGGATCACTTCATACTCGCTCCGTTCCGGTGCTACTGAGAATCAAATAAAATGGCCCTCACTGTCCTGTTTGAAAAACATTGCGACGAACAATCAGTTCCGGCACAATCCAGGAATATGTGCATGCTGTAAATGCATAAGTAGTTGGACGCGATAAGCAAAAAAAAACGCGTCATCAGTCGTTTTACACTTGTGGAACTTTTGAGGAGGAGATCGGACCACTTAGGGATTTGTTCAGAGTGCTGTGAAAATAATCCTTTCTAATCACTAATCACACGATTAGCTGGTTTTACACACGTAAAATTATTACACTCGGTATTTCACCAGCTCACACGTAAACCAGGCCATAATGAATACCACGACTTAACCGCTGCACAAATAAAAAAGCATTCCGCATAGAAAAAACACAGCTCATAGTGCTGCACTAAACGCAGAAGCTCAGGCAATGAAACCGTAGACTTTCGCCCATTTGGGGAAACTTTATCAGCAAAGCGCTGTCGGAAGCAAACATAGCTTCGAAGCTATATATTCTACAGTGACTAGTCGTCCATATTGGACCGGAAGTATCTCGAATATAAACGGCACCTTATTTTAATCAACGACTACTAAAGTACTGCAGCCTGTTCACGTAGTATTTAGATTACGGCAGTGATTTCTAAACTGTGCGCCGCGGCGCCCCGCGGAGCCGCGACTCTTCACAGGGGCGCCGCGAAATATTCGAAGATACTCTTACATACGAATAGTCTTACTTTTACTTAGGTTAGGGCGCCGTGGGAAAAATTTTACTGAAAAAAGGCGCCGCAACTAAGAAAAGTTTAGGGGATTATGGTGTCGGCTGCTAGCTGTAAAGATAGTATATTCTCTATCACAACCACTGGTCTCCAAACGTCAGGGTCGTATCTTGAATGTGCATTGCTTGTTTCCCATGTATGGCAGTAACATGCCGGCCTCTTAATGTTTGATTTCAGGACTTGCTGTGCGTCTTGCGCTTCGTCAATGAAAAGGTATTTAATACAGACACTTTTGATAGCACAGAAGCTCTTGTGAGTATTGGTGGTAATTGGTGTGAATACTGACCACATCACTCATTGGGTGTCCATTAGTCTATGCAAATATGGGATGGGGGGAAGGAGGGTGGGAGCATCAATTGCCAGATACGTCAGATGAGGGGAGAGGGTGGGGTTAAGTAGGGTTTTCGGGCCTACCTTTGTGATAATAGTAGTAGTAGTAATATTAATAACAATATAATTTTTTTAGCATTTGTTATATGACGTATGTCTGGGTGTCTAGAATCAGCTAAAGTCCTGACATTATTTTTTCGTTGATCAATGTGTATTGTAGTAAAGGGGTATCTATCATATTAGTTTTTAGTCCTTCTCCTCCCCTCCTACTCCTCTTCTTCTTCTTTTTCTTCTTCTTCTCATCATCTATTCTAAGTCAGGAATATAAGAATAAGGCCTCAGCAAACTCACTCTAATTCCTACTATTCTTTGTCCCCTCCTGCCCTGGGCTAAAAACCACCATTTCACCTTAGAATTTTTGTGGGTAAGTTTCTATGACTGGTAACATTGCTATAAAGCACTTTGCACTGGTTCGCTTTCAATCGAAGATTCTGGAACTTAATTGCCAAAAATGAATCGCAGAGACACTTAGTAAATAATTGTCTCGTTTCTTCGCTTAAGTCACATTAGACATTCATTGTTAACTCAATTTTTGTTGTTGAGACCAATGGTAATGTGGTCAATATCACTTTTGTCACCTTTACCTCTAAGATCATTTGACAGTGCCGAAAAGGACCCTTTTCTAGGCTATAAGGTGTACTATGCAAATATGGCTGGACCTATATTTTATAGACCAATCAGCACTTGGTGGGTGATGTGGTCTGCACACCGGCCGCTTTTTCTTCCCAGGACTTTACCTGATACCCACTCAAGGCTTGGGCAACCTGGGAGCCACGGGGGGGGGGGGGGATATTTGTTTTGATCCACGCCCAACAGCCCAATTAGAAACATGGTCTTAGTGCAAAATCAGTCATGCCAATGTTACTTGAAAAATTTAATTTGAAACATTTCATATGCAGGCAATTGTTTGAAGTTTGAACAACGGATCAACATCTCTGTTCTTCTTCTAACTCAAGTCTGGGTCCGAAGAAGCTCAGCACAGTGCACAAGCTCTGTAGCTCCAGCGAGGATTCTGAAATATGTTGGGTAGATTTTAAACTCCAAACTCTGCCTCGGCAGCGCCGTTAGGCTACTCTTTGCGATTTCCAACTGCCAAGGGATTTTTTTTACCTGCACACGGGCCTCCGATCTCACTACCTAGAGGCACGGTGGCATGGGGGGAGGGAAGAGGAGAGAATTACTAGAGGTCTAAGTCCAAGTGAAACAATCCCAGCCTTTGCCGGGGATTGAACCCGGAACCTCCAGCACTTGAGGCGGACACCATACCTCTAGACCACGCAGCCCCTAATTGTACGGACATTTGATCCAAAGGAAAGATATTCTAAAAAAGATTAGGTAGTAAAAAAGAATATTTGTGGAACACAATCTAAATGGAGTTTAAAGTTAGGCGAAGTGTGCTCATTTTCAAATATCAAAACATAGCAATCTTAGGTGTGACCGTTTATTTGTTCAAGAGCTAGAGAGGGGAAGTCACTTTATAATCATATATTTGAAAAGGAACTGTGATAATTCGTGTCTTGCTGACAAAACAGTAGCAGGGTCTCCATGGTTGGATGATAAAGACGTTCGTCTCGCCCTCTGAGGGTGGTGAGCCCTTTTGACGGACTGTGTAATGCGGATCATCCCTACAATTTGTATGGAAATCCCTGGGGTCGGCGCTGGAGCCGCAGAGCTTGTGTTCTTGAACGACGATATCAGCAGACAGCTGGCTCTAAACGAAGACCGAGCCAAATGTCATTAATTATTTTTTATCCCTCAGCGCTCACCGGCTGTAAACTCTAGCAGAAAATTCTGGTTGTTCGTGCACATCTGGACTTTGGTCTTGTTCTAGAACTTAAGTTGTGCACCTCTGGCTGGTTCCTCGCCTCTCAGACAGAAGCACTTCGACTACGAAAGAAATACCTATAATTATTCGCCACTGACGACATGCTTGTTAGGGTGTAGTCGGTTTATTAAACCTCGTGAACATTTTCGTGGCGGTTGGGCTATGCCCCTCTTTTGCCACAATACCTTCTACTATTACGTTTTCCCCAAGTTTCCTGTGGCACTTGATGTGACCAGAATAGATCTTTCAGTTTCTGAGACACTATGCTATTTACTAGCAAGTCTAATTTGATGTTCAGATCTTTTAGGTTTTTTGGTCCGTTGTATTGTGAAAATAATTGTTATAACATTTTGGCTCAAAAGCCCCTATTGTCTTCCTTGGTGACTGGTGAAACGTTAATCGGGCTTATTCTGTAGCGATGACGGAAATTTATTGACAAATAATCAAGGGCTGAAGAGACAGGTTTACGACCACACAGATTTTATCCTGCTAAAATAGCCACAATATGTATTATATTATACATGACACATATAATAGTGGGTATGTTCCAAACGACCTTTTAAAATCCATATTTATAGCTCTGCCAAAGAAACCAGCCACTTTAAAATGTAAAGACCGTCCTACAATCAATTTTATGAGTTACATGACTAAGATTTTACTTCGAATAATTATGAGAAGAAAAAGAGTTTTAACATATTGTTATGAGTTGTTGACAATCGGTAGGCAGGCCAAACAATTTCTTGAGGCCTCAGAGATTTGGATTTTTAGAAGAATGATTAAAATACCGTTGACCTCAAAAAGAGCAACCAAAAAGTTTTGAGAGGCGCGAGCTTCAAGAAAACTTATCACAGACATCAGAAGGAAACAGTCATCATTATAATTGTTCGGCCATGTCATGAGAAGAGGGAATATTGAACATGTTGTGACCACTGGAAAGATCTGTGGAAGGAGGTATAGAGGAAGACAACGAGAGAAGATGCTTGACAGTCTTGTTGCAGGAGAACGTGGATTGTGAACAGGCATGATTCCCACGCCGTCGGCAAGGCACCTGATAATGATTATGTATAATAACAGAACTAAGCACTACAGTTAATTCGAAAAGTTCAGCTGGACGTGTGGTGGACAATCCTAACTTTCGTTGATAACATTAGTTTTATAATAGTCACAAATGTAAAGAGGTAGAAATTAAAGTTACCATGTTTTAGCAGTGCACATCACGGCGCCGTGACCTGGAGAGTGACAAGGTATGTGTTTTCAACTTTTTTTTTTTTTTTACATCCTTTGTGTTTGTGGAAGTTTCCATTCGTTGTCTGTCGAAAATCAATTGAACTAGTGAATGTTTGGGGTTTATAATAACGGAAGCCACAGTAGTTAGTTATATGTGAGGAGGTAGGTATCTCTTTAGAAATAATCTTGTGGCTCGGACAAATGCAGATGCAGAAATAAAAAAAAAATTTTTTTTAAACCCGGCATTTTGTCGATGGCTCAGGGCACGCTTTTAACAATGCACATAACTATGATGTTGCAGTGGTGACTGCCTGTAAAAAACATTTTGATAAATCTGTCGTCCGTCTCGGACATGATATCGTTTATGATAACTAGACATCGCGTATTCCCGTGTCATTGTTCCATATCAAGAAGATATTGTTAAAGACGACGCCCTGCATGTTGTCAGACATGGATTGCTTGTCCTCGTAGCATCAAATAATCCTATCGGGATCAAAGTCGAACATGCCTGGACAATGTTTTGAATTTTGTTTGCACAAATAAATTTTTACTGCGGCCAGTGGGTCCCACTGTCCGAGAACTAAATGGGAGTTTCCATCTGAGGTCCTGACTCATAATGACGTTGTCTGCCCAAACATCTAATTTTATCATGTACGAATTGTTCTTTAATGCAGGAATATAACTATGTAGCGAGCTTCACAATATAACAATTACAAACAAACGTGAATGTTGCGGTTATGGAGCCTTCATCAGCACACACATACAAATTAGACAATTCCACATAAATACACAATATTACTTATCTTAGTATCTCGAAGCAGCCAGGTTGATGTCTAGCAAAAAGACTGGCGAGACCCGATGGACCAGGAAAATAAATTTCCAGGGGAATGCGAGATTAAGGAATTCGAGAACAAATTGAAACTGCGTAGGCAGTTCAGTCCCCTAGGATACTTGAAGCTGTGTTGGCAGTTCAGTCCACTGGGCGCCAGTGTTCCCTAAGTGTATATAAAGCGATTTTCAAGAGACTAGCGAACTCTGTCGTTGGAGTGGCTAGATTTAATGGCTGTCACATCTATGTCGTGGACACCTTGGTGGTCCTGAGAATTGAAATGCAATGGAAGTTTCAGGGCACCGTTCTGCACATCCAAAAGATGTTGTTTGAGTCTGTCAGCCAGTCGTAAACCCGTTTCACCGATGTATTTTTCGCCACATCTCTGTGCACTTGATAGCGTAAATGACATTACGGCTTTTCATAACGACATTTAATTCCTGGATACATCCCTTAGCTCATCACGTATTTTTTTTATCTCCATCCGACAACCTCTTTTCCCTTCAATGCCAGTTGCTACGTCATGAGAGCTTTTAT
>CAJHNH020002968.1:557500-573180 GCA_905116865.2 Candidula unifasciata
ACAACAACAACAACTGACTCCCAGCGCAATGTCAAGCTGGGAGTAATGAACCAAGCGTTGAATAGCCGGTGAATCTATCAGGTTGGATGCAACCATTTTATGTCGGTACGCTGCGATTTCACCTTTTCGTTAAGGCATCATTTTTTAAAGCCTTGTTGTAATAGACTCCTGGTGGTGAGTACTGGCACCTTTTAGAACCTTTGTGGTGAGTACCGGCACCTTTTTTTAGACATTTGTGTGTGTGTGTGTGTGTGTGTGTCTGTAATGGCACCTTTTCTTTCTAGACAAAAATCGCTAGAAACCATGAATCAACACGCTCTTCCTCTTGCACAAGGGAGCTGCGTGGTCTCGCGGCATGGTGTCCGCCTCGAGTATTAGAGATTCCGGGTTCAATCCCCGGTAAGAGCTCGGATTTTTTCACTTGGACTTAGACTTCTAGTAATTCACCCTGATCTCTGGGTAGTGAGATCGGACGCCCGTGTGCATTGTTGCGCACGTAAAAAAAATCCCTTGGCAGTTGGAAATCCAAAAGAGTAGCCTAACGGCGCAGCCTGGGCAAAATTTTGAGACAAATCTACCCAAAGCATTTCAAAAACCTCGCCTGTGCTACAGAGCCTGTGCACTGTGCTGAGCTTCTTCGGACTCAGATTTTAGTTAGAAGAATAACGGAGCACTTATGGGTTACTACCCGTGTGCCATGATGGTTGATCGTTGTTAAAAAAGTTCAAAACCACAAACCTTCCTTTTGCACTGTCTATAAACTTCCACTGACAACTAGCTGTTTGTTCTTTCTTTGGTTGTTACCACTTCATTCCAGTTTCACCGCTGTCTGCCCTTTTCTCTCCTACTTTTTTTTTTTAAATCCATGGAATGGGAGTCGCCGTGGCGTTGGAGGCTAGTCGCCCGCCTGCAGATCGGAAGGTTGTGTGTTCGCGTCCTCACTGAGCTGGACTTTCTTTTCAAAAATGACTTTGACTCCTCGGTCGACCCAGCCTTGGGTTGGGGGGGGGGGGGGTACCAGGTTCAGCCCCGGGAAGTAAAGTCGACCGGCGTGAATCCATGACCCACCAAGTACTGACTGGTCTATAAAATACAGGTCTAGCCCTATATTCCCAATGAGTTTAGAGGCGCGGGAAAGGGTCCTTTTTATCCATGGAATAGCAGCAAGCGACATGAGGGTCACACTGAGGACCTCCACCCATCCAACAACAACAAAATGTTTATGGGGCTAATCTACCCCTACCCCCCCCCCCTTTTTTTCCCCCAGCCATGCGTAGAGTTATCTTAGTTTGTATTTATCATCATCATCAATAATCAGCAAGTCGTTTACAGAACGCGGCTCTCGTCACGGCACGCCTGAACGCTTTTCTTTCTCTAGCCAAATCTCCAGCCCTATGTGCTTTCATAGCCAATGCGTCTTCAATGTCTTGTATCCATCTCGTTTCCAGGAAACTGCGCCGTCCATCGCCGTTCTCTCCATGGCATCATAACATTCAGCATAGTCAACATACCTCAGCTGTTTTTCTAGGCATAATTTAAGTTCAGTTGTTCTGTTGTTGTTTTTAAAACAGCCAGCTCTCGGTACCACTGTCGAGAGCATCGCAAAACGGTCTGTTGCCAAATCGTCTGCAATTTGGATCGAACCTGACACGACCTTTGCGTTCGCAAAGCCTAAGACACCAACGCTGACAGAATTGCCATACAGCACATAATTATTATTATTATGAATATTATTATTAATCGCTTGAACAAGTCATAGGCGATTTGCAGAACGGCTGAGTCCATGCACCCCCCCCCCCTTTTTTTCCGTGTGATCTTTATGTCGGCGCCGCTGACCTTAAATGTCTCTGCCACAGAGAAACCAGGGAGCCAGGCACGAACAAAGCAGAGGAGAAAGTGACACTATGTACAGCCAATTACTCTACAGAATCAAGCAGCTGTCTCTGAGAGGATCGGCAGCAGAGAGAGACGAAATCGACTCTGCAGCAGGCACTGCAATGAAATAAATAACCACCAGGACAACGAGAATCGGAAGACACTTAGATAATAAGTAAGTAAAGTAAGTAGATGGCCCTTTTAAACTCCTTTTGGGCATAAAGGGCTAGACCTATATTTTATAGACCTTTCGTCACTTTGTGGGTGATGCGATCAGCGCCATGCCGGTTGTCTTTACTTCTCATTAACTTACCCGGCATGCATTTATAGCTGGGACGACTCAACAGTCACAGTCAATTTTGAAAAAAGTTAGGCTAGGTCAAGACCGAACCTCACGAACTCAGGACACGCGGGTGAGCGTCTAATCGCTAAATCACAGCAGCTCCCAGGGTAATAAGTCAAGTAAGGTAAATAAAGTAAAGTAGATAAAGTAGAGTAGATAAAGTAAAGTAGAGTATTCATTTCATACCAGTTGCTCTAAGAGAGTACCGGCTGGTCGAACAGTTAAGAACGCTGGGCTCTCTTGCGGGGCACCCAGCTTCGAGTCCTCTGTTCCTCTTCTTCTTTGGCATTCAGAGCCCTTGAGGTTCATTGCTGCAGATATCACCCGCCTCCATTCATATCTTCTGTTTGCTCATGGAATTTTGTTGTTGTTGTTATTGTCAAAAACAATTTTAAAAAATGCCTAACCTGCACAGTGAGTGGCGACAACACTAGCCATGCGTCCTTAAACCCTCGGGTTCCAAGACCCCACTGTTAACACCGCAAAAGAGGTAACTACAGGCAGCAAATGGCAGGTTTTTTTTCCCGCAACGCTTTGAGCACATTAGGCTCGACTCGCATTTCTATAGACCTATCGCACTCGGTGGACGATGTAGTCAATATGAGGCCGGCCGCCTTTACTTTACCACAGATTTAACGGTACCACTGTGAAGCTGGTCGAACTAGGAAACCTTTTTTTTTTTTTTTTCAAATCTGCTTAGTATCGGTTCGAATCCAAAGCAACCTTTCGCGTCGGCAAGCAAGCCACTAGCTATTGCGGCGCTGGTAATTTTTAGGATCTTCTTCTTCATTCTGTTCAACGGCTGCAAACTCTGGTTGTTCGGTCCCATTTGGACTTTGGTATTGTTCCAGAAGTTGAGTTTTTGTGTGCCCATCCTTTTTAAAGATCTAACTTACATACATGCAGACTGTTGGGTCTCTCGTACAAATGCCTTCTGAATTTGAAGGCAACACCGCTAATAAGTAGACTTTTACGACATGCTTACTTTAGAAAAGTCAGTGGATTTATCCTCCCCCCCCCCTCCCCCCCCCCTTCTCCGCCAATGGTGCCCCGAAACCCACAATGGGAATTATAGTAGTATTAGTTACCTCTGCGACTCGAACACGGTTAACAAACAACCGAAAAGTTGGATTTATCTGGCGGAAAGAGCAAAATATCCAATTTCCACTGTTTTCTGCAAAATATTTAGGAAGCAGGCATTACGAGAACGCCACTCGCGTCAAGGTGGGCCGGAAATTCAACATACCCGTCGATTTTCCTACGTGCTGAACTTTCAAAGCCTTTCCACAGTAAATGTTGCTGTTTCATTTCAAGTTCATTACTGCAGAGTTTATATTAACATCAATACACATTAGAAATCGTGAAACTGAAATGCCCCTACATCTGATGAAATATACAAGACAAGAAATGGTTCACTATACCAGTGGCTCTCAGTCTTCCTATGCCGCGACCATTTGTTCATTGCTGCAGATATCACCCGCCTCCATTCATATCTTCTGTTTGCTCATGGAATTTTGTTGTTGTTGTTATTGTCAAAAACAATTTTAAAAAATGCCTAACCTGCACAGTGAGTGGCGACAACACTAGCCATGCGTCCTTAAACCCTCGGGTTCCAAGACCCCACTGTTAACACCGCAAAAGAGGTAACTACAGGCAGCAAATGGCAGGTTTTTTTTCCCGCAACGCTTTGAGCACATTAGGCTCGACTCGCATTTCTATAGACCTATCGCACTCGGTGGACGATGTAGTCAATATGAGGCCGGCCGCCTTTACTTTACCACAGATTTAACAGTACCACTGTGAAGCTGGTCGAACTAGGAAACCTTTTTTTTTTTTTTTTTCAAATCTGCTTAGTATCGGTTCGAATCCAAAGCAACCTTTCGCGTCGGCAAGCAAGCCACTAGCTATTGCGGCGCTGGTAATTTTTAGGATCTTTTTCTTCATTCTGTTCAACGGCTGCAAACTCTGGTTGTTCGGTCCCATTTGGACTTTGGTATTGTTCCAGAAGTTGAGTTTTTGTGTGCCCATCCTTTTTAAAGATCTAACTTACATACATGCAGACTGTTGGGTCTCTCGTACAAATGCCTTCTGAATTTGAAGGCAACACCGCTAATAAGTAGACTTTTACGACATGCTTACTTTAGAAAAGTCAGTGGATTTATCCTCCCCCCCCCCTCCCCCCCCCCTTCTCCGCCAATGGTGCCCCGAAACCCACAATGGGAATTATAGTAGTATTAGTTACCTCTGCGACTCGAACACGGTTAACAAACAACCGAAAAGTTGGATTTATCTGGCGGAAAGAGCAAAATATCCAATTTCCACTGTTTTCTGCAAAATATTTAGGAAGCAGGCATTACGAGAACGCCACTCGCGTCAAGGTGGGCCGGAAATTCAACATACCCGTCGATTTTCCTACGTGCTGAACTTTCAAAGCATTTCCACAGTAAATGTTGCTGTTTCATTTCAAGTTCATTACTGCAGAGTTTATATTAACATCAATACACATTAGAAATCGTGAAACTGAAATGCCCCTACATCTGATGAAATATACAAGACAAGAAATGGTTCACTATACCAGTGGCTCTCAGTCTTCCTATGCCGCGACCATTTGTTCATTGCTGCAGATATCACCCGCCTCCATTCATATCTTCTGTTTGCTCATGGAATTTTGTTGTTGTTGTTATTGTCAAAAACAATTTTAAAAAATGCCTAACCTGCACAGTGAGTGGCGACAACACTAGCCATGCGTCCTTAAACCCTCGGGTTCCAAGACCCCGCTGTTAACACCGCAAAAGAGGTAACTACAGGCAGCAAATGGCAGGTTTTTTTTCCCGCAACGCTTTGAGCACATTAGGCTCGACTCGCATTTCTATAGACCTATCGCACTCGGTGGACGATGTAGTCAATATGAGGCCGGCCGCCTTTACTTTACCACAGATTTAACGGTACCACTGTGAAGCTGGTCGAACTAGGAAACCTTTTTTTTTTTTTTTCAAATCTGCTTAGTATCGGTTCGAATCCAAAGCAACCTTTCGCGTCGGCAAGCAAGCCACTAGCTATTGCGGCGCTGGTAATTTTTAGGATCTTCTTCTTCATTCTGTTCAACGGCTGCAAACTCTGGTTGTTCGGTCCCATTTGGACTTTGGTATTGTTCCAGAAGTTGAGTTTTTGTGTGCCCATCCTTTTTAAAGATCTAACTTACATACATGCAGACTGTTGGGTCTCTCGTACAAATGCCTTCTGAATTTGAAGGCAACACCGCTAATAAGTAGACTTTTACGACATGCTTACTTTAGAAAAGTCAGTGGATTTATCCTCCCCCCCCCCCCCCCCTCCGCCAATGGTGCCCCGAAACCCACAATGGGAATTATAGTAGTATTAGTTACCTCTGCGACTCGAACACGGTTAACAAACAACCGAAAAGTTGGATTTATCTGGCGGAAAGAGCAAAATATCCAATTTCCACTGTTTTCTGCAAAATATTTAGGAAGCAGGCATTACGAGAACGCCACTCGCGTCAAGGTGGGCCGGAAATTCAACATACCCGTCGATTTTCCTACGTGCTGAACTTTCAAAGCCTTTCCACAGTAAATGTTGCTGTTTCATTTCAAGTTCATTACTGCAGAGTTTATATTAACATCAATACACATTAGAAATCGTGAAACTGAAATGCCCCTACATCTGATGAAATATACAAGACAAGAAATGGTTCACTATACCAGTGGCTCTCAGTCTTCCTATGCCGCGACCATTTGTTCATTGCTGCAGATATCACCCGCCTCCATTCATATCTTCTGTTTGCTCATGGAATTTTGTTGTTGTTGTTATTGTCAAAAACAATTTTAAAAAATGCCTAACCTGCACAGTGAGTGGCGACAACACTAGCCATGCGTCCTTAAACCCTCGGGTTCCAAGACCCCACTGTTAACACCGCAAAAGAGGTAACTACAGGCAGCAAATGGCAGGTTTTTTTTCCCGCAACGCTTTGAGCACATTAGGCTCGACTCGCATTTCTATAGACCTATCGCACTCGGTGGACGATGTAGTCAATATGAGGCCGGCCGCCTTTACTTTACCACAGATTTAACAGTACCACTGTGAAGCTGGTCGAACTAGGAAACCTTTTTTTTTTTTTTTTTCAAATCTGCTTAGTATCGGTTCGAATCCAAAGCAACCTTTCGCGTCGGCAAGCAAGCCACTAGCTATTGCGGCGCTGGTAATTTTTAGGATCTTTTTCTTCATTCTGTTCAACGGCTGCAAACTCTGGTTGTTCGGTCCCATTTGGACTTTGGTATTGTTCCAGAAGTTGAGTTTTTGTGTGCCCATCCTTTTTAAAGATCTAACTTACATCTGCAGAGTTTATATTAACATCAATACACATTAGAAATCGTGAAACTGAAATGCCCCTACATCTGATGAAATATACAAGACAAGAAATGGTTCACTATACCAGTGGCTCTCAGTCTTCCTATGCCGCGACCATTTGTTACATAGTTCTTTATGTTGTGGCGACCCTTTCATGCAGTTCCTCGTGTTCCGGCGACCCCCAAACATACATTTATTTTCGTTACAACTTCTTAACCTCAATAATTATGTGCTTTACGATAGACTTTGGCGACCCCTGTAAAAGAGTTCTTCCACTCAACAACAAAAAAGGGGGTTAGCGGCCCCCAGGTTGAGAACCGCTGCAATACACTGTTTGTGGTCGAGATCAAAGGCATGGAAACCTTTTGGCACGGGACTTACAATATCCTAGTATTCATACTTGAATTAATACAACTGTCTTTCTGTCTTCTTTTGTCGTGTCACGGATACCAGGTTGTTGTAAAGCTCAGTGTCATGGTAATTGTCTTGCGCTTCTCGGGTGGTTTTGTTGATGGATTTGTTAATCTTTTTGCATGTTTCAGCGACACCATTTGTCTCTCGCCTTTCTTCTAGATGCTCTGCTGTAAACATGCTCATATGCAGTTTGGTCTGACTGCATTCTCACTATATGGCCGAACCAAACTATTTATTGTTTGTCAATAATAAGAAAAACTCCACATGGTAGCAATCGCAACAGGAGCAGCTACCGATCATCCTTAAGATGGTCCTTCACCGCAAATTGTTTTGGCCCGATATCCAAGACAATTTCAGAGAAGAGGCCGGCCTGGCACATGACACCATACCCAGGTTCTCCTGCTGCATTTAATCTGACAAGACGAAGAGGTTACTTTGCAACAGGTAATATGAGATTTGGTGCCATATATATATATATGTCGTTGCGGTAGCAAATTAGCCGCCTACCTGCACGATCAGAGTGACAAGCTTACGGTTGGTTGAGCTGACAAGTGTTAGACTTTGGCATTTGGCAGAGATGCACTGGCAGACACTTTTCTGGCAATTTGGCTTTTAGAGGATAAAAAGTTCCTCTCCATTATGGACTCGGACCAGTCCACCGAGACCCACCACCCATCTCGTTCCGTTGAATCTAGAGCCAGCTTTTTTTTTTTTTTTAAGTATCCGGAAACCATGAGTTGTTAACCCTTTGGCCTTGATTCCATGGTAGCTACCGCAAATCTGGGAGAAATATGGCTTTTCTGCCTTAACCCGGACCACAAGGAGTTCGTCACCCGGTCACCGCGAAGCAAGGTTTAACCACCTACGCTAGCGAGCCAGGCTATCTAGAGCCAGCTCGAAGCCCTTTCAGCAGCTTCGCCCAGTTGTTTCAGAGATCGTTTACACTAGTTTCCTCTCAAGCCCAGCTGGAGCACTGTGTATGTGGAAGTGGAGATGAGACCTCTTGCGCCGACCTTGACGGCGACGATTTTAACTGTGTACGCTTTGTTTTTTCCTCAGACCGGGCACGAGCTCACCGTTCTTGTCGAGCTTGTACATATGATTTTCTTCCATCCGCGACTCGTGCGGCACGGTCAGCTCTATCAGGACGAGCTGGCGTTTTTCCGTAGTGTGCAGAACTATGTTTGGTCTCATGTCACATATCGCTCCTGTCGCGTGCCTGATTTAAGAATTTCTCCTTAAGAACCAACAGCAGTCAGAAATAATTATGTTGAGTCGTTGGCTCGTATTGGTCTAAGGGATGCCCCGTGGCCAATATACGCTCAACTTATTTCATGAATAGGGCAACTCAAGTTTTGGCACTACAAAATATATAATATTCCTAGGCACACTTGGCTGGACACCCCCACTACTATAAAAAGGAAGCCCCCCAGGTTATGATTGTATACTATCATAGCCATGTTAACACAGATAACGCTTATTACTCACACAAACATCAAAGCTAGACAGTAAGAATGGTGAAATAGGGACACCCAAGTCAGCCATGAAAATTTTTGCATGTAATTAGTACAATATATACATATAATAATGAATAGATTCTCAAGAATGTTCAGGAATCAATGACACAACCCAGATAATGAAGCAGCCAAATTTTGTTCCAGGAGAGTACATGAGTTCATCATTGAAATTACAAGGAGCTGTGAGAAGAGAGCATGATTGTAATTAATAGATCACTTATCCCAGTTCGTAGATCAATGCTCCCTTCAGTCCATGGTGATTCGACTGTAGTTGACTCAGGTATCTATGCCTCGAGTTGATCTGGTACAAGTTGATTATCTTACCATCAAGGACACGGGAACTGCATAGGAACCCAACAAGCCTCTCTTACATGTCAGGACACAAAACTGCATCAGAGCCCAACAAAGCTCTTGAAGACTGGTTCTCTGGATTGATGACACAGATGTCTGCAATTGTCCACTCGTCCTGGAACTCACAAACAAGCTCTTGCCATGTTGAGGTAGTGGCACAATGGGCAGGACTTTTGGGTATGCTTGGTGCCCAGAATGGTATGGGTTGGTGGTGGTTGGCTGGACTGTGATTCGTCTGCCTGATCTTTAAGGAGGTATCATCCCAAGCTTAGGAAATCTTCCAAGATAGAAATGGAACTTTGAATGCGCCAGTTTCTACATAGACTGTGTACACGTCTTGACACTTTGGGGATCAGGCGAAAGAATGTTTTTTTTTTTTTCAAAATCAAACTAGCGTCTCTAGGAAAGAAGTCCCCTGTATTCCTGCCTAAGGAGTAAACCGGTTTACATGAATTTCTAAATAAATTACCAGAAATCGTCAACCTACAGTTGCAAGTTTGAAAATGAAGATTTATCAAAGCAACTAGAGGGTCTTGAAATGAATATTTTACCAGACAAAGGTATATATCAATATAAGGGACTATATACCCTTCCGGACGGGTTTAAGTTTGAAATTTTGACTGAGCGCCAGGGTAGTCAAAGTCGCGACTCGTCCATTGTTTAGGGTTGGCTGCTCACCTCACGACATCTCAGGCCAGTCTTCCGGATTGACTCTGAGTATTTTTTGAAACCAGGCAGGTCGACAGATAGTAACCAGTCCCTCGCACTGTCAAGTACTGATGAAACGTATGCGACCGCGTTGATTTCTCTTGAGAGATAAGCCCAGCCTTGAGGAAGCGCGTGGAGGCGACGGTAGGACTGGTCCTCGCGTTGGCGGTCAACCTGGCTTGATCCACAGTGTCCGCTAACTCTTTCATGACTTTATTGTGGCGCCAGGTGCTCGGGGGTCTGGTTAGTTCTACACAAGGGGCATGTCGGATCGGTTGTTGCATGCCATTTCACCATGTTGACGCCAGAGGGATAATGGCAAAACAAGGTGTAATAACTCAAGTATAGGTACAAAGTTACATAGCAAAATTGTAGCTTTTTTATTTCAAAGTGTAAAATGTGCTTTTATTCTGTAGATAGCTGTGCCAACGTTGTACATTATCACTTTTGGTGACAGATATTTTCTGTGTCATGCATCTGTGGTAATTACGCTAATTGACTATTGTATTGTACATTGTAAAAGAATCACCACATGCCTAAACTGTTATATAATTTTCCTCAGACGTTTGTTTTCATGCATAACATGTCTGTGTGTTTTTCCCCCTCACCAGATTCGTCAATGTCTGTACCGACGACTGGTCAATTCTTTTGATACTTAATATCGCCGTGGACAGATACAAGAGCGTTCTGCATCCCCTTCATCTCCAGATGACTTTACATTCTGCACGTTTGTTACTTTTGCTAGCTATATTTGGCTCTCTGCTGGCCTTCCTTCCTTCTTTTCTGAATTCGCAAGGTCGATGTTGGCCTACCAGGTGACCGTGACAAGGATTGCTCAACTGACGATGAATTCCAGAGGACTGCACTACCGTTGACCTACAATCGTTTTCAGTGGACGGGTTTCACTGTTATTTCAATATCGCTCGTTGTGTTTTACGTTCGCAATTATAAGGAAACCCGGCAGCATTTCAAGTACATCAAGACAACTACCGACTTCCATCGTTTGTCAGGGTGTGTGGCCTGAACGCGTTCTAAATCTTCTATTTCATTGATCTTAAAGTCTCAGACGTGGTCAGGTAACCGTTATATGGAGGAACTATGTCAGACATTTGGAAAAGTGAACAGTCCATTTGTGGTGCGAAAAATGACATAGCATTATATAATGATTTCGCCTAAAAATGCATAAAGAAGCGCGCACACGCACAAACGATCGACAAATTCACGGATATTGCTAAAATGTTCCCAGAACAACTGTATCACTAATTTAGCTAACGGATCTCTCCCGAATCAGTAGTGTGTTTACATATGCGAATGTTGCTCCAGCCACCCACAAGACAACTGCTGCCACAGCTTTCTGTGTTCTCTATATTTGGCAGACACGTCACTGTGTCCTGGCATTAGTCCAACAAAACGCGAGCTTACAATATATGCAAATGTCTAGAAATTCCAAGATAAACGTTAGCAGCTTGGGAAAGAGTCATTTTTGGCAGAAAGGAAGCGTTCTTGCATCTGTGGGTGTCTTCATTGGTGCAATCAACAAATTCCTTCAGCAAGAATGCGTAGTGAATGCATAACCGAGGATTCTGTCAAAGAAACATTGCCTCGTGGCTTCAGACATTCTAAACATAACAACGAGAACGAGCATGTGGCCAGACTAGACATGCAACCTGTGCTCTTTTGATTCTCTCTGTGAAAAGTAATGAAATAAACTGGACAGCAGAAATTAACCAAAAAT
The DNA here is from genome assembly GCA_905116865.2 of Candidula unifasciata. Classification (NCBI taxonomy): domain Eukaryota; kingdom Metazoa; phylum Mollusca; class Gastropoda; order Stylommatophora; family Geomitridae; genus Candidula; species Candidula unifasciata. The sequence continues at coordinate 568,809 of CAJHNH020002968.1, forward strand.
ACCACACTTGCCGTGACAATGAAAACTATACAAGTACCACTCCTGTGTCATTTTGCTGCACCATTGTTAGCAGAAACCAACATCTTCTTCATCATCATGTAGCAGGTCCTTTGCAGAACATCGCTCTCATCACAGTATGCCTGAAAGAAACTCGGTCTCTCGCCACGTCTCCCGCCTCATGCACTTTCACACTCAAGGAGTCACTTATATCCTGTGCTCATCTTTGTGTCGGTCAGCCACTGCCCCTCCTTCCTGGTACCATGCCCCCTGCTATAATTTTCTCCAATCCGGCGTGGCGCTTGATAGGACCAAAATATTTCAGCTTTCAAGAAAGGATGCTGTTTATTTTAAGATCTTTTAAGATGTCAATATTTCTCATCTTCTTTGTCCAGGATATTCTGAGAATCTTTCTATAGCATTTCAGCTCAAAAGCCTCTTTCTCTTTCTTAAGGACTGAGAGATAGTCCACGACTCACATCCGTATGTAGCCACAGAAAGGATGCATGCTCTGAAAATTCTAATTTTTATCTTCTTGCTGGTGCTTAACCATAGACTTTTAAGGCTGTTCAATCTTTGCATTGCTATAGCCAGCCTCCTTTTAATGTTTGTCGAACAGTCTCCATTGTTGTTTATTATAGAGCCTAGATATTTAAAGTTTGTGACATTTTCAATTTCTTCATCATTTATTGTTATTTTTGGGTGGCAGCCAGTTTTATATGTGGACATTATTTTCGTTTTCGTTAAATTCAAGAACAGATTTTGATCTTTACTGTGCTTTTGGACAGACAATATTAAATTTTCTATTTTCTATTCCCCCTATTTTACGCTGTTCGAAAAGAGGACTGTGTCATCTGCGAAGCGGAGTTCCGAAATAGGGTTGCCACCAATTTTGAGCAGATCATAACTGAACATCTGCCTGGAGGGAAAAAATCTGGACTGGAACAAAAATCGGAAATTACTAGAAGAATATTCTGAGTCATTCCTGTGCTCAAATGACAAACAAAAAACTCATAAAGATGAATATTCACTGGAGCTGTCCCAGATTTCCTGCTGTCAGAATCAACAGTGTCATACTGTAGGTAAACACAGGGTATTTGAGCCAGTCCATATCAATATCACTGATAAACGGTAAGGAGATTCCCATAAAAAGTATTTGGAATCTGAACGCAGAACACAGTCCTTGCAATGAAATTCAAGCAACCTATTTAACCTTCACAAATCAGCAGTTTTAATCTTCTACATACAGTACCATAGAAGCAAAATACAAAGATCCCAACTTCTGTTCATTTGCTGTCTGTGATTTGCCCATGCTAAAGAACGGTGCAGCAATTCTACAATGGCGCAAAAATGAGCAGCTTGTAAATGAACCAGCAGTAACTCAACTTTCAGCAACAACTGAATATACAAATGTGTCCTGGTATTAGTAAAACTGTGAGAACTGACAAACAAAATCTGATTCTGGATAAAAATGAGCCATATTAAAACTGCACAGCATATAATATGATTCAACACAGTTTGCCAATGATTGCTGTGAATATGAAAAAATGATACAATCCCCATACCTATGTAGGACATATTCTTCGTTATTTTGAAGACCCGCCCAGGTTGTTGCCGGTGTCCCTAATATAAACTAACGGTTTGAACAGGGTTTCTGGGACATCTCCACAGGTGATCCTCATCCAAATGGTGGCACTTTGTGTCACAGAGTGTTTATCGCTATGTGTGATGTCCTGGTGGGGTAAAATGTCAGTCAGTCAAAATGATATTGGGTCTACAAATAGTGCATCTGTATTCATACAATTATTTCGCACTAAATGATCTGTTTTTATCCCCTTCCATATTTGCAGCCCAAGTAACACCCACTCATCAGCAATTACCCCTGCAGGAAATCCCCTCATAAACTATCCTTGTCTCCATGTGGGGACAAATTTTTAATTATATTGAAGCTCCACCCTGGTTTGTTGCCAGGGACCCTAGTAGAACCTAACGGTAGAACAGGGATTTTGGGACCTATCCACGGATGATCCTCATCCGAATAGTGGCACTTTGTGTCACTGGGTGTTTATTGCTTGGTGTGATGCCCCTGGTGGGGTAAAACGTCAGTCAGTCACCTCATTCTAAAAAAAAACCACTTTATAAAAGTTTAAACTCTGATAATGCAATAACCAAACATGCAGGTACAAAGAGTCCTAAAGTTAATCATCGGTCATCTTTCATAAGTCGGAAACTTCCCCCAAAACAGCCTTACAACCACATTAAATTGGTGTTGCTGCAACAACAGTTTTCATTGTCTGCTTTTCTACTACTTGTTTTCTTGGCCAGATTTTTCAAGCCATATGACAAAATGTCCGACTCCTGATTTATTTTGTATATTTGTGAGATCATATCTAGCTAACTCCGCTTTCGGACAAATTATTTACGTTTTTCGTCACCAATATTACACAATTTTACAGAAAATTGTTTTTGTTACCATTAGCTTTCAAGTGTCCATACATAATAGTGCGGTAGTTCCCATTAGCTTTGGGAGCAGTCCTTCATACAGCCTGGTCTTCCCCTGTGCTTTTATTACTTTTGAAGGAGGTTACATCTAGTCCTTCACTGAATAAACACCAGAGGATAACATAAGCAGCTGCCTCTAGTCCTCCATTCAAAAAACACTAGAGAATAACAGAAACAGTTTACCTCTAGTCCTCCAGCAGATAGACAAGTCATTGCAACAAACCAAGACAAATATTAGAGGATAACATAAACAGTTTTCTCTAGTTCCTCTAGCAGATAGACAGGTCATTGCAACAAACAAGACAAACATTAGAGGATAACATAACAATTGCTGTAATCCTCTAGGCAGATAGACAGACCATTGCAACAAACCAGACAAACATTAGAGGATAACATAAACAGTTGCTCTATTCCTCCAGCAGATTGACAGGCCATTGCAACAAACAAGACAAACACTAGAGGATAAAAAAATAAACAGTTGCCTTAGTCCCCCAAGCAGATAGACAGGCCCCATTGCAACAAACAAGACAAACACCAAGAGGATAACATAAACAGTTGCTTCTAGTCCTCCAGCAGATAGACAGGCCATTGCAACAAACAAGACAAACACTAGATGATAACATAAGTAGGTGCATCTAGTCCTCTAGCAGATAGACAAGTCAAGACAAAGATACAACATCATACTGGGCACATCTTAATAAAATTTCACTAATCCCAAAAACCATTCACTAATAATTTGTATGGCACGAAATTTATTAGAACATATCCAACATGTTACAGGACAGAAGCGGTTTCAAATTATATATCCCACATCTAGACCCTAACTTCAACACACCACGAAACGAAAATATCAATCTGATAATATATTTTGAATGCATCATTTCTCACTCATGTTCACATACCTGACTTTACAGTATTCACTCACAATAAAATGTATTCTTTTTCTTCTTCGCGTTCACCAGCTGTACACTCTGGTGAAAAGTTCTGGTGTTGGTTCATCCACTTCTGAACTGCAGTCCTGCTCCAGAACCATGAGTGTATGCGTGTGCATCAGTTTTACAGATCTGATTCACTTGAATGAAGCAGACTGTTTGTTCCTTGCCTCTCAGGCAGATGCAACTCCGACTTCAAAGGAAACTCCCAATTAGTCGACTCTACGACATGCGTCTGGGTAAGCAGTGGGTCTATTCTTGTTTTCCCCACGATGGGGCCCGGAACCCACACAGGTAAAAAGTATTGGTAAAATGTATGACTGTTGCAAATATAATATGAATCTGTCCGCCATGACATACACAGACCAATCATTTTAACAGTATTTAGTTTATTTTTGAAGTTCTGTGTTTGGGTTATCTTCAGGACACTACAGTCACATCCATGGGTGCTAAAGATTTCCGTGTAAACAGCCACAATGGCGGAACGCTTTTTCGTCCGTTGAGGCGAATGGCGCAAATTAACTATATTTTCGCTCACGTATAATGGAAAGTATTCATCGGAAGGGGTCTGAACCGTGCAATGGAGTACATGCAGTGAGTTCAGACTTCCCCTCAGGGTGTATTCAACGTCGATGGCGACTATCTACCAATTCAAAAAACAACCCGTAGACGGACAAGGAGAACGTGCGAACAGGCAAGCACGGTGGCGCTGCAGGAAGCGACTCAAATGTGAGAGACTCAGCTTAAAGTATGTTCGCGTTCTTCTACTGGAACTGCGCCTCGTTCTGTCAACGCCGACCCATTTTCGAGAAGCTCCTCTACAGCAACGACATTGTTGCCTACCAGGAAAACACCACCTCCGGTGACGAGATGGTTAAAATGTCGGGCTTCCAAGCCTTCTACAATAACGGCACCTCGGACAGCTCATTCTTGTTCGTGAC
>CAJHNH020002969.1:0-87724 GCA_905116865.2 Candidula unifasciata
AGCTGTGAGAAACCTTTATAAATCGCTCCTGCGTTGATACTTCTTGGCGTATTATGTCAATGATGTCAATTTGTATGATTGTACAAATTTTCTGCGCCTGTTCAAGCTTACTACTTTGACCGCTTTACAGTGTGCTTAAGCCATATTCTCGCCCCAACTGTCGTAGTTAGGCACTAGAAATATATACGTCACTTCTTCTTAGTCCGTTAAAGCGGTTGGATGTGTTTCAGCTCTGTGGCCAGTTGACCGTTAATAAAGCATTTTTTGGTCTCTTTATTCGTTTGCATAGGTGAGTTTTCATAAAAGGCTATATATAAATTTGTGCTCAGTGCCTGTATGTGTTTGCAAGAAAAGGTAAGCAGAATGAAAATGCGAATCTGTTTTCTACGATCGCCTGCAACGAAAGACGATAGACAGCGATTCTGTTAGGAATGCACTTTCGGCTGAAATTTCTCCGTGAATTCTTCTAGCCGGCTTTCTAAACCTATTCGGATCAATCAATCCACCTGTCTGGAGTGTAATTAATGTATTGATAAACTTGTATGATCTGTTATGAACTTTTCATTGGTCTCTGAACTTGATGAGTTGGTTAACCGTTGAAAACAGGCAACGCTCTTCTAGGAAAGCATGACGTCACATCCGCTGTTGCTAGGAGCTACTGTAACCACAACAAGCTCAGCCTTTGAAAATGCTCTTGGAGTCTATTCTTCTATCTTGTTGTTGTATCCATCTCGTCTACTCCATCTTTCCAACTGGTGAAGAGGGTATATGTATATATATGGAGGGATGAGGACTGGTAGAGGTATGACTGGCTTTCGCTACGAAACAGGATTCAGAAACTGTTGGAGTTAAAGGAAACGTGCTCTAACTCTGGTGCTCACTCTGAGAAACTGTAGGGGCTCCGAGATGTATAAAGTCAACATTAATGACTAGCCCGCATTAACCTCTGAGTATTTAAGGAGAGTGAGAAGAGTGTGATTAGCAGAGTACGTTAGGTGAGGTTTGCTTATGTGTGTTGCCTTGCTGTTTGCAGGATATTTGAAGATCCAGCATGTGTCCGTGTGGTGGTCCGGTTCTCCAGATAATTGGCAACTGAGGAGAAACCTACTCGTATTGACCTGCCTTTGTCTGCTATGCCAGGCTTTTTGTGAAGCCGACATCGACACGTCTCCAAGAAGTGTGGTTGTCTTTCGATCGATCCCTGGTGAGAATCATCGTCGTCCGGAGACGCTCCGAGAAATAAGACGTTACAGAGACTCTCTTTTTGACACTGAGGAGCTGCAGGATCTGGAGCAGATAATTCGTTAGAGCTAAGAAACACTTTGGCAGCCAGAATCAAAATGCGCTCTCGTAATCTGTCTCTATTCTCCGAACGATGATGAATCGGGAAATGGCTGAGGCAATATAAGGAGACCCCTTCTCAATTCTTCGAGGACTCGAAACGTCCTTCTGGTTCTCTGTGTTTCTTATTTCGTCTTTCTTTGTATCAAGGAATTATTACATAATGTTTCTTGTTCACAAGGTTTCTTATTCTTGAACAGTTGTTAACGTAGAATCATTCGTCACTGTCGGAAGTGTATTCATGTCTTGTCTAACTCACTGTTGTTTATGTATTTGACTGTGTTAACGGTGTTTACCAGTCTGGGGACAAAATTAGTAATGAGGATGTCTGACCGAGTAGTACCCAAGAGTTGGTATTAACCCTGAGGAGTCAGAGCTCGTGTCACATCATTCCTGAGATAGGCTGAATGGATGTTTGAAACAAGGGCTAGGCCTCTAGATAAACGAGAGCCACCATTTAGCACACCCCTGTCTCAGAGCACCTGAGAATTATTGGAAAGTAATCCGGAAAGTAATGCGTGACGAAACTGCCATACGAAAGTACCGCTAGACCTATATTTTTATAGACCAATCGACACTAGATGGGTGATGTGGTCAGCATCCAGCCGGTCGCCTTTACCACCCGGGACTGCACCTGGTACCCACTCAAGGCTGGGTCGATCTGGGAGCCAAGGTCATTTTTTAAAAATAGTCCTGCTCCGCCAGGGAGCGAACCCACGACCTTCCGATCTGCGGCAAGCGTCTAGCCGCTCGGCCACGGCGACTCCTAGGCTATATAGTATAGGCTATATATCATAGACATAGTGATACAGCGTATCAGAGGTAACGAAAACGAGGTTAGGGTTCAGAAAGCAGCCCTACAGTCGCAGCAAAGCCAGTGAATCAGCTTAGAGAGCGCTTTGCCACGAGTACTCACATGGGGTGAGATCTGGCGAATGGCCCCGCTGCGTCTGAGCGTCATCATTCATTCTGCGTACGATGTGCTACCGTCCGGTGTCAACATGGTAAAGTGGAGTGCGGCTAACGACCCGGCATGCCCGCTATGCAGAGCGAAACAGACACTAGAACACGTACTGTCTGCCTGCAGAAAAGCTCTAGGTCAAGGCAGATATACTTGGCACCACAACAAGGTGCTGAAAGATTTAGCAGCTGTTGTGGACCAAGCTAGGATGAGGGCTAATGCGAGGGCCTGTCCTACCGTCGTCCCCATACTCTTCCTTAAGGATGGCCAGATTCACATAGGAAAATTCAACAAAGTTGCATACGCCCCATCTGTGTTAGACTGTGCGAGGGACTGGTTACTGGCGGTTGACAAGCCTGACCATGGAAAGTAACCTGAGTTTATCCGGAAGACCGCCCTGCGACCTGACATAGTTCTCCACTCTGCTGAGAAACGTCAGCTCATCTTGACTGAGCTGACCGGCCCGTACGAGTCGTGAATGGACGTAAGCCATATGCATAAGCTCGAGAAATACAGTGACTTAGCAGTCGGTCTGAGGAGAGACGTGTTTGTTCGCCATCAAAAACCGTGTGAGCCTGCGTGCCATAACATAAAATAATATCTTGCCCTCAATGTTTAAGGGATAAATAGATCTGAATTAGGACAGACTGAGGGCGTCTCGCTTCTTGGAAATGTAGACCCTGTTGGCTCTCGGAGGACTTTCGGACATCGTTTATAAACGACGTAGGGCACACCGTTGGGCCCTGGGGCAGGTTTGTCGCTGGCTCTCTTCGCAACCGCTTCGACCTAGACCAAGAGGGAAGCATCGTTTTAAACTCTGGCCGCTTCAGGCAGCTGGTGATCTCTGGGTTTCTATCGAGATGTTCATTCCTTGTCCAATCAGAGTACATCTTCAGTAGATTTGACTACAGCTTCTCTTAACCGACCACCAGAGTCCCAGACTTTGGTTACTCTAAACAAGTCACGGGCAAACTGAAACATGTTTCTGAAAAAATATACCCCTCTCTCCCTTTTGGTTCCCCGTCTATATTACAGAAACGCTCGGCGCGATAGAGAGCACTGTGTCTCCTTTTCAGGTGCAGCCATACCTCGTACAGCCCCTCCTGTTCGCTGCCGTAGCAGCTTTGAACCGTTTTCTCAGTGCACTTTTGTCTGCTCGGCACTTCTAGGTGATTCTCTGTGTCCAGCTTTTTTCCCTGCGTGAGGCCCGGCTGCGTCTTCTCAGCTGCCCTGAACTGGCGGGCACCGTGATTGAATATAATGTCACAAAAAATGTGTTGGCCTATCATCCAGCAACTTTTACTAACAATTTGAATTATTTTCTCACATAATTCACCCTCTAGCTTGCACCATCGACGCCCTTTCGCTTGCGGGTGAAAACCTGATCTTCGTCCACACATTGTTATGTATAGGCAAATCTGCGCTTCCGTAATTGGCGTCTTGGACCTCTCCAGGTGAGCTGGCTTCACCCGGCCCGTAATCATCTCCAATTTAGCTCACAGAAAGTTCTACTTTGCCGACAAGCTAGAAAGTGTTGAAAAAAAAAAAGTAGTAGGATCGGTCTAGGATATCATACATTACAAAACTAGGTACACTTGATGTACCTGCAAAACATTTAAAAACTGAAATGGGCAAATTAAAAGCTACCTATGTGAGAATATATACGCCTTTGGTCGGAATCGTTCTTGTTACACGCAGTTTACAAGAAGCTGTCATCTAAAAAGTAAAATTACCTACTGATCCAATAAGGAACATTACACAAGTTTCGATTACAGATAGTTATATAATATAGTATGTTTAACACATAATAAAAGCGTTACAGCATTTGATGTCTTGTGCAGTTTTCAAATGTGAGTCAAAGTTTGTTTCGTTTCCCTCCATCTTTTTTTTTTTTGGGGTCTTAAATAATATAGGTGTTTATATCCCTTGATTGCTTGAATCTGGCACAAGCGTCAGATACAGCAGTTATAATGGCGTGAGTATGTGTCTGTTTGTGTGTGTGTGTGCGTCCGTATATGTGTGGAATTAAAAAAAAAATACCATGACCTATGGGAAAAAGTGAAACAGCTTTCTCTATAGTGAGAAGACGTAAACTATGGGGTGACTGCAGTAGCGATGATGACATGAAGTAGTAATAACGGAAATTGAAGATTTTGAGTGCTCAGTATGTTAACCCCTGTCTGTCTCGAATCAGCAGTTACTCAAATACACTCTGTTTGAGTAGTATATGTTGTATATACAGTGAATTGACAGTGAACCATGTATACACTCGTCAATGATTTAAATTCGATCCTTCAGTCAGATGCCATCTTCACCTAGAAGGTTGTCTCTGTCTTGTGCCGACAGTGCACTCACTCAGACATCTGTTCGTCCATCTATTGATGTTGTTCTCCCGGGTGTATCTTTGTGATCATCTTGCTCTCGTACCTTCGGTATTCCCCTCCAGTACGTTTTTTCAAAAGAGCGTTACATATTTTAACGTGGAAATGTTTCACTTGTCTCTTTATTATGCATTTCCTTCCAGCTTGAAAAAAGAAAACAAATGTTACCAAACTGGATAAGCTCAGCCAGAATCCTTGTCTTCTCGGATATGAGGAGACAACATGAGACGAGCCCTCATGCACGTGGTGGACATAGAAAAGATAGTTCCTCCAGCTGGCAATGTGGATGTGCAGTCCAAAACATTGAGTTCCAATATTGTTTATTTGTATCGTCATGCTCCCTGCCAGGTGTGTGTAAACTTAAATATCCAAATACAATATAGAGGCCTGTGACCTCCTCACCAGAAAACTACTGGTCGGAAAAACGAAAAATTTATGTGGCAAAAATTTTGCAGCTTACTGCCATATTTAATTATTTCAGCGGCAGGAAACTATTGCGTTAATCCATTCCATCTCGAGTTGTTGTGACTTGAAGCTCAAAAATGTGGAGTTTAAATAAGTTCAGTTAATCACTGCTGTGTCTAATTAAGTCCAACTAATTAATATTGGGTCTAAAAATGTTAATTAATCAATACAGTGTCTAGATAATGACGATTAATTAATGATGTGTGTAAATAAGTTTAATTGATCAATATTCTGTCCAAATTAGTGGAGTTAATTACCTTTGCAAAAAAAAAAAATACTATGTAAAGAATGTACAAGATGTTTTTGATATTGTACCAACAAAAACATAAAAAAACAAAACAAAAAAAAAATAAATAAAGATCCTGTCGCATGACATAATCCACACACCTACCGCATTAGGCAGGTCCACAGTCTGAACACCCCCAAAATCGTCATTGTAACTATGATATAGGATAGGCCGACCGTAGTTATATAGTTCGTTTGTTGTGGTGGAGTCCAGATAAGAAAAATCCCTATAATTCACTCTGATATTGATTCTTTTAGGCTTTTAGTGTCGATTTACACGTTAGGACACATTTTCTACGCCTATTTAAAATAAATTGTCTGACCGCTGCACCGCATACGTGAGCAGGATTCTTACACCAACTGCGGTAGTTGGGGACTGTATTTTTATGCGTCACTTCTCTATAGTCCGGTCTATGAGGCAGACGTATTCTCTTGTTGTTGCCACTTGACCGTTAAAAAGACAAGATTCTTTATTCTCTTTTCATTTATCATGGGTGAGTTTTCCTAAGGCTTTTAATTGAATATTTGTGCTCAGTGTCTGTGGTGTGGGTAAGTAAGGTCAGCAGATGGATAATGCGAATCTGTTTGTCTACGATCCTTGCGATGGAGGACGGCGTATAGAGCTCCGGATTGGAATGCACTTTCGGCTGAAATTTCTCGGAGAATTCTTCGAACCGGCCTTCTAAACCTCTTCGGATCAATCAATCCACATATCTGGAGTGTATTTATGGTTTTGTTAACTTTGTATGATTTGTTGTTTGCTGTTATGCGGTCTCTGAACTTGGTGAGTCGCTGAACCGTTGTGAATGACAAGGAGCTTCGGGTCAGGCATGACATCATATCCGCTGTTGCTAGGAGTCTGCGTAACCATAACAAGCTTAGATTGTCGTACTGCTTTCGGAGCATATTTCCTTCGATCTTAGTTTTGACTTCATCTCCTATACCTTATCTTTCCAATTAGTGAAAAAAGGTATATTAAAAGGGAGGGGGAAATAATGGAGATCTGTCTGGCTTTCGCTACAGGACTGAATTCAGAAACTATTCGAGTTAATGGAAACGTACGTACGACTCTAGTGCTCACTCTGGAAAACTGAACAGATTTCGAGATGTAGGTAGTCGACCTTCATGGTTTGGACTAACCTCAAGTATATCTGAGCATGGGGAGGTGGTAAGGACATTGATTAACTAGGTGCGTTGGGTACAGTTCGCTCATGGGTGTTGCCTTGTGTTTTTCAGGATTTTTTAAGATCCAGCAAGCGTTTGTGGTGCTGTCATACTGTTCCACCTACCAACTAGTGTCCGAGGCATAATAGTACTAGTCCACCATCCAGCAGGTGTCTGTGGTGCTGTCATACTGTTCCACCTACCAACTAGTGTCCGAGGCATAATAGTACTTGTCCACCATCCAGCAAGTGTCTGTGGTGCTGTCATACTGTTCCACCTACCAACAAGTGTCCGAGGCATAATAGTACTCGTCCACCATCCAACAAGCGTTTGTGGTGCTGTTATACTGTTCCACCCGCCAACACCAGGGAAGTGACTGACGTGAGTTATTCATCTATTACTGAAGATGAGGACTGCGTGCTAAGTCTACGTCTAACGTCTCTGGGCATATGATTGTCCTGTGATCAATTCCAGAGTCATTATCGATTGGGTGGAGGTCGTCTGAGGAGCGAGTCATTGTAAACTTACACCTTCTGGCATCTGGAGGAGCTGCTGGATCCAACGAGATAAGTTTAAGTAACACCATATAGCAGCTAGATTGCAAATGTGCCTTCTTAATCTTTCTCCTGCCTCCTCGCCGTGATGATCCCGGAAAGAGACGTAGATTTATAGCAAGACGTTTTCTCCATCTGTGTTCTTTAGAGAATTCAGCAATCATTCAAATTCTTTATGCTTCTTTTGATCTTTCTTGTTATGAAGTAATTATTACAGTTAATTTATAGTTCACCAGTCTTGCTGTTCTTAGCTAAGTCGCTGTGGTGAATTAACTGTCATAGTCAGAAAGGTATTCACGTCTTGTCATATTCACTGTTGTTTACTTGTTTGACTGTGTTACGTTGTGTACCAGTCTAGGTCCAAAATAGTGATAAGGACGTCTGGCCGAGAGGTACCCAAGTGTTCATAATAACCCTGTGGAGTCAGAGCTCGAGTCACCTCATCCCGGAGACAGGTTGAATGGAATGTTTGAACCGAGGGTTAGGCCTCTAGACGAACTAGAGCCACCATTCAAAACACTCCTGTCTCAGAGCACCTGAGGGATTTGTGAAAATATTCTGTAAGTAAAGGTGCGCTACAAAACTGCCTTACGACAGATCCCCTTTCACGCCTCAGGCGCATTGGGTATATGGGAAGAGCGTCCCATATTTTTACTGACCAGTCAGCACTAGGTGGGTAATGTGGTCAGCATTACGTCGGTGTTTTCATTATTAATGTTGTAAATTACCATGTTTTTGTAACGCATTACACAATTACTCGAACACATGCAACGCTATGTAATAACACTGAACCCTAACACAAAAGCTTTTCAACCAAATTTTTTTTTTTTTTTAAGTATGAAAATGTACTAATGGAAACAGCAGCTGTTTGTATACCAGTCGACACATTCCTGCCCCCTGTGTATTTGCCCGATGAACTAGCATGATGGTATCTTTAGCTTTTTCAACCTTAGTCTGGAATATTTCAGGCTGCGTTTCCCTTGCCCATCACTTTATTTGCTACAAAATTAGAAGGCAATCACAGTACTATCTTCAAATCCCCGCCTCCACAGATATGCGACAATAATATGTGCTCTTTCGTTTACTCAGCAGAAGTTCTGTTAGACATCTCACTGAGAGGTAAAGTTTATCCGTTTGGACAGTGGGTCACGTATTCGTCTAAGATGATGCTCTATAAAATCGTTGTGAACAACCAAAATCGTCCTCAGCGAGGCTCGAACCCGGCACACCGACATTACGAAGCTGGTTCGCCACGCTTAAGCAACAGACGCCGACGTATCGTATCGTATCGTATAAAATCAACAAAAATTCCAAGCTTAGTTCTTTTTTAGCCTCCTGAAGGCCTGCTTTATCAAGGACGGTTCCTTTGCTATCTTATTTAAGTTTTTTTCCTTTGTGGTGAGCAGTTACACCTGAGATTGTTCTTTTGTTGCCTAAGTTCGAAACCTGTTTTGTGGGTCCTGGTTCCTGTCTTTGAATGGCTGTCCGCTGGCTGTTGCATTGATCATCTGTTAAGCTGTCCTCAGTCACACCACGGCAAAGCAAACAGTTTTTGAGATTAAGCGTCCCACACAAGGCCCCACTCAGGACGACTGTCACAATCTACTTGTGCGCAGCCGTTTTGTGTGTGTGTGTTTCTGTGTGTGTGTGTGTGTGTGTGTGTGTGTTTCAAATAAGTAGAGGAGGTAACAAAGATTTGCTGAACTCCTGAAGGTGCCAAAATATTTTATTGGTAGGTCGGAAGATGGAGAGAGACAGATAGCCTGCAAGGTTGAGAGTAAGGTCTCTGGTGCGTTGAGCTTCAACTGGGATGAGGCTGTGCGCAATGCCTGCCCTTCGTGCGTTTTGTTCCTGGGCTGATAGCTCGTGTTGTGGCAGGAAATGGTCTTGTTCCCTTATCTGCAAATAGACTGATTTACATTTTAAACATATGTAGGAAGGGACGGGGAGGTAAAAAGAAAGGGATAATAGACTGGAATCCACGAGTGCTGGTCCCCTTCTTGTGCTATGCCCTTTTAGCTGGTTTGGCTCGGAGCGTCGGGTGACCTTTGGTGGGTTCCTTCGTTTTTAACTTTCTGAAAATACAGTAAGAGAAATTTATGTTAGTTGGTTTGTTTTAGTCTGTGTAATTCGCCTGTGGTAGGGAAGGAGTGGAGATAGTATAGGAAGAATTGCACGAATGCTTTTTAGAGGACATACTGTGAGGTCGGAAGAGTGAGAGAGAGGGATAGCTGACTCTGTTGAGGGTGCTGGTACTCGCTGGATCTGGTCATGTCACATCAGGTTGAGAGACGCCGACTTATTATTACATACTTAAAAGAGAGCTTAGGTTCCCTAGGTCACTTCACTGGACATAATCTGGTAATCTGGTAATCCTAGTTTCAGCTTCATAGCAAACGGGTCACCCCACAGATGCTCCGCTCCTGTGCCAACGAAAAACAAACGCAGCTCATAGTGTCACTCCATGCACTCAGCTCAGAAGCTGGGCGACGAAACTACATCCTTCCAGTCTAAAAATGGAGCAAAAATGCAACGGCCACCTTCTGGCAGAAGGAAAAAAAAAACATTTGCCACGGCTTTAAAAAAAAGGTGGCCGTGCTTAGCGTCCATTTTTACCGGAAGCATTATATGAGGGTTAATAAACAGTCACCCCAGCAATACCCTCATTATTAGCTGGGGAAGGGACTTAGGACATTACATCCACCAGCAGGCGTCACTCCTAGAACGACCTGCCTGCCATCGTTAACGACTGTTCAGCCAACAGCCATGCAGTTCTTTGGCACGAAGGAGACACATTGAACTTGGGTTTCGGACTGCCGACTCCCTACAAGATGTTATTTTTTGTTTTGATGTCACTGCACATTGGGAATACCCATGCGTGCTCAGTTCTCCGAAGCAGCAGCCCCAGAAACCGCGTTCAAACAAATGGCCATATTTATGGCCTGCCTATATTGCGGCCCCTGGCAATAGCCAGGGTTGGGCTTCAAATAACTAAACAATTCCTCCTAATAAAGACGAAACAAGAATTTTATGTTTACGAAATGTTAGTGATGTCTAACAGTTTGCTAGATGTGCTCGAAAGTTGCAATGGTTTTATTATGAGGTGTAATTGTCCATGTACAAATAGGTATTGGACATACATAACCTGTCACAGGCATGTCGTGCAAACATACACATTTTTTTTAGATTGTCTGACGTCGACTAATCCATGCATGCCAAATGCCGGTTTCATTTGCCCTCTTACTTTGTCTTCACACTGATCAAAATCAAAACAAACGTTAAATTGTTTCCCCTGTTTGGTGTCTATGTATTGGGTTTGTATCCCTTGATTTTCATTATTATGATGCAATCATGTCACTTACGTATTTTGTATTTTTTCTTAGGGCGTTTTGTTATATTTTCAAAGAATGAAACGCTTTCTGCATATTATCTACATCACAGTTACCTTCCGCACATATTTTGACTGACACCAGTCTAATAGGGCACATTCGATATTGCTCACAATTTGCAATGTGTTCTATCGGCATCAACAGTGAACTGTTACACAGTAACAGACATTCATTGCAGTTTACAACGGGGAAGGAATGCTGATCTCTAGTGGGCTTGCGTCGAATAACAATTGTTCCGCATTTGCTTATATGTGGATGCTTTTATTATCCTCTATGATCTATTCTTCAATGCACCTATGTGTGTAGATATTAAGATTTGTGAATTTTTCATTATGACTGACTGACTTTCTACCCCATTAGGACATCACATAGGCGATAAACACCCGATGACATAAAGTGCGGCCATGTGGATGAGGATCGCCGTGGAGAGGTCCCAGAAACCGCGTTCAGACAATTGGCCATATTTAGAGCCTGCCTATATTGCGGCCCTGGCAAAAGCCAGTGTGGGGCTTCAAAAGAGAAAAAAAAATTCATCCTAAAAAGGACGAAACTGGATATATACATTTTTTTTTTTTAATTATATGTGTTGGTTGCCTTTGACATGACGATTGAAACTCCTCATTTTTATTTTTATTTTTTATTGGACGATTCAGCAAGTAAAACATTCTACTGAGTGGTGTAAAGGTCGACCACTTTCAGACTGCTGCTAGCTAGACGAGGCTGCTAACAGTCTCCGCCTATATTTGTGGTCTGGGTTAATTGCGTCACTTTCGTGACTAAATTCTAGTGTTTGCGCCGTTTCTGGGCTTAATGCTTCCTTCCGATTCAGACAGCTCGTCCTACACCCTGTTGTTACTTGTGTGTGTCCTCCCTCTTCTTACTTGTTGTTTCCAGTTTGTTTTGTCTCTCTTTGATGTGGCCAGGCGTATTTCGTAGCAGAGCGCGCTTTTAAACACAACGTCCTTTTGACACCATTTACGGTTTTAAAATGTTGAGTGTCATTTTGCCAACAAGTACTGAAACCAGTTTTTGATTTTGTATAGTCCCTCTTATGTCCGGCATACACCGATGTTAGTCGTTTTCAGATGAGAAACAACCAGTTCTAAGTCTCCGAAAGCCCGTTCAACAATTAGTTTATAATAGGGTCTCTGTCAAACACGAAGTTACCTAAAGTCCAAGCCTAGTGGGGCTGAGATATGAAAACATGTTCCATTTTGGGAGGGAGTTATTAATGATACAATGGTATAATGTTAAATTAGTCTTTTTGTGTGTGTGTTTTTTGGTCTGACATCGTGTGTTCTTTTGTTGTGAATGAAACTGTGTTGAACAGTATGTGTTAGGGCTGCGATATGTGCGTTCTTTGGCCGACACATCTGATTTCGTCGACAAAGGTGCTATCGACTATGAGCTGCTATTTATTAAGTGTCCATTCGTTGAAATGCGCAGGAAAATACACACACACTGAACAGTGATGAAAAATGTTGCTAAATTGTGTTAGTGCTGATCAGGGGATACAATTACATTATATGGACACAATAACAAGGGGAACGATACAATCTGTGTCATGACATCCAGCAATTAGAAAGATAGTGTATGTGACAATGTAATCTTCCTTTCTACCCGCATCGGTTCCTTGATGTCAACAGCAAGTATTTGGTTATAAAATCTGCTTGGAATTCCAGTAAAACACTTTGTTTAAGCTATGCATATTGCAGTTTGATAGACATCATTGAAAAACATATATATTAACAGCAACAGTCGGACAAACCAGTCTGGCAAGTATCGGTTCTAAGAATTTCGGTGATGAGCAATTCTCTAATGAATTTTTGGCAGGTACACATAAATGTGCCTACTATCTGTAATTGGCAACATATAATGGATCTTACTTAGGAAACGATGTGTTCAGGAGAACGCTGACAAAAGTTGACCACTCTTTGATTCTGAGATGATCTATATAGTGGCACTTTGTGCGGTCCTAGCGTGTTTAAGATAACTCACTCACTTGAACATATCCAGGACATTACATTTATTTGGCTTACAGCGATTTGTGGCGTAGGGTTACACCAATGTTTACCTGGTACATCGGTAACATAAACAGTGTCTTACATGAAAATTAATGTATTCATTGTTGTCCAGGGCATGGTAATGGTTTACCACTCTATGATGACACGGATTTTGTCTGTAGTGTTAAAAAAATGTTTATTGAAATGTTTGAATGTTTACCAGTTTTTGTGTGTGTGCGTATAATTACTGTACAAGTGTTTATCTTTCTTCTACATACAACAGTGTATCGGTGACTATGTGTACGGAACGTATACAGTCAATGCAGGGACCCGGTCACAGAGAGAACGTTGGGGATTGGGAGACTTTTGTTGGCTGTAAGGAGGCAGTGGGTGGAGGGTTCAGATCCTTTACTAATTTCTGGAAGAGAACCACAAGGCGTGTAGGCTTTTTGAATACGGATATAATAATTAAAAACAATAATAATGACAAATGTGTCCTAAAATGCAGATACACTTAATTATGTTTTCTAAATAATATGAAGATGATTAAAATACATTATTAAAAAGAGAGCTTATATGTATGGTTAAGGATCCGCTGTCCCCTGCACGTATGTTCGATCATAGGTGGAAAGGGGGGGGGGGCAGAAGGTCCACACAACCACCCCCATGTTGAATTGTTCTAAATTCTCACAAAAAGTAGTTCCCTTAGTGATTCTGAGTCAAGGATGCCCAGGAAAACATAATTACTTGTTATGGAAATAATTCGGTACTCCAGGAATCGTACACTGTGTTTTAGCGGGGTCTTGAATAATTACTGTGACATGTTTATACAGGAACAACTGTTTTCCCTTACACGTTATACATCTCTTTCTTTCTTTCTCTCTCTCTCTCTCTCTCTCTCTCTCTCTCTCTCTCTCTCTCTCTCTCTCTCTCTCTCTCTCATTCTCTCTCTCTCTGTCTATACATCCCTCTTTATCTTCGCCCACCCTCCCTCTCATTTCCTCCACCCTCCGCCCTTTTCACCCACACTTATCCATTGGAGAGAATACACAACAACAATCAGATGAGCTAAATCATCAAGTCATAGATAAGTGTTACTAGCACAGATAATAGGCATCAAGTGTGTTCCCTCAAACAAAGACAGACACATAATAACTGTAATGCATAGCTAACAACTAATAAAGACATTATATATCGACTGATCTGATAACAATGGTTTTGATTTCAGATTACAATTGCAACGTTATCTATGAGATAACATTGGCGTGAGCGGAGCTCACACCATGTTATATTAGCCAAATTTAACATTTTTCTATGTCTGCTGCTGCAACAAATCTTCAGTGAATTTGTATCACTTTGTCCCAATTATCTCCAGGCTGCCCCCTGCCCATCTTCAAAGGTGATTCCCACAGACACGTGAATCGGCTTTCCGCATTGACGTTTGCAACATTTATTTTGAGGCTTAGGATGTCAGCTCTAGCAGCCATATTGTCTAGAGCGTTCAATAAAGTCATATGTCTGTTACTGAGACGGGTGGCTTATTTTCCCTTAATGAACGTCAAAACAGTGAATTGTCCCTCCATACCGTTGTGGGTAATATCTCTGACACTTAAAATGAATCATTTTTAGTATATGTCTTTCTTTCAAGTGCCATGTTGAAGAAAGATGTTACAGATCAGAACAGGAAAAGCGAAAAAGGAAAATTGGGAACACCGATTTATGTAACACGAGACCAGCAGCTAATTATTTCAGTGATGGGGTATGATCTGGGACTAGTCACGTGAACCCACAGTCATCTATAGAACCTGGAACACATGCAGAATGAATCTATGTGAGTCATTATGAGCTGTACAAGAATACATTACCGGTGTACATGCAGCACAGCCTTGCCGTCTATTTGAAATACCTACATCTTCTTTGAAATAGCAGAAGGCAGAGAACACTTTCTAGACGAGGTGTTGAGCGATACCGGTTGGCACATGCTAAAGAGTGGTGTCTCTTGGATGACACACAAAGATTCCCCTATAACAAATATTGGTTCAATTGACAAGATAACACACACAGTGATTAATTTGTGACATTGTCGCTGAGCATAGAGTAATGTTTACTTTGGTCTGAGGGTGTCGGAAATAGCTGAGGAAACAGCATCATCAGTACAAGAATCGATCAATGAAAATTCACTACTAGGAGATAGAATTAGATACACCGGTTGTTCTTTAGGGTGTTTTTGAAAGAGTGGATGCAGTTTGATTGCACAGGAGAATGGACTTTGTTTAGAAAAAAAAAAGAAGCCCTGAGTGTAGTTTAACATCATCTAGCATGCGAATGAAGTGGAGGCAGGAATCGCAGCTTTCTGATGGCTGACCAGTTGTACAACCCGACATGTACTCAATGCAATTTGCTTGCAGGACATGCTTAGAAAATCTAAACGCATGTCATTCACTCAGCGAGGCTTGTATCGCTTGATAGACTCGAACGAAAGCATTTCCTGGATTCGTCTACATGCCAGTCGGTTGTGCTTGGCAATGGGCAGGTTCATAGATAGGTTTTAGCAAATGCAATTGTTGAGATCGTGTTCTGAAGTGTTCCTCTCATCGTAAGTTAGGTAGCTTGTTGACATTTTGACGTCATCGCTCCAGAACACACCCTCTCCCCCTGCCAATTACTGCAACTCGTCATTGATAATTTCTGTTGGATCGTATTGCTCGTTTGTGAGTCTCATGGCTTTGATAATATTAGAGAAGTTTCCTGAAGTACTTCTGCCAGGATGTTTCTTTGACGTTTCTGACAACATCTCAAGCTGCCTCTTTTAGCTGCTCTATATTCTTTAAGATCATATATTGGGAGTGTAACATCTCTAAATAATATGATGTCTCATAGTTATCAAGTGTCATGTAACATGTTGACTGAGATGTCGATCAGACCTCTCTATATTTTGTCTTCGCTGGCAGCATTTGCAATTATTGCAGTGGTGATTTTCTGTTACAAAGTCACAATGTCGTAAATAATCCTTTCAAACGACCTCTAGCGTAATTCTTTACATTTTATTTTAGAGCTGTCATGGCTTGTCTGGGGATTCTGCTGATATAGTCATGTGGGTTGTTGAGGGTTAAAATTGCGTGGAAGAAAAACATATAACAACCTGCAACATTAACATGCATTGTTTTGTCCTTGCCCCAGGGGTGACATGTATATTACAACAAGTGGAGAAATCATGGTAATACATCAGTATGAGTTACGAATGATGTGCACGTGTCGGATGTGACAGGGGGTTTAGAAAATGTGACCAACTGGCAAGCGAATAGGATTAAACTCATCCCAATATGTGACGCCATTTGAGTGTGTGTGTGTGTTTGTATGTGTGTGTGTGTGTGTGTGTGTGGTTATTTTCAGGTCCCACCCGGCTGTAGTCGGGGGTTTAATATTCCCTAAGGGTTGAACTGGTTACTGGGACTTGAAGCCGGATAAATATCATCCAAATAGTGGCTCTTTGTGTCATCGGATGTTTATCGCTCGCTGAGCGGTCCTGGTGCTGTTGAACGTAACTCGAGCGCAAAAGGGAAACAACCGGCATCTTTTATACATTTGTAAAAATCATATACATCAAATGTAATGTCTCTCTTAAGGTCATCATTTTATTCTTAAATTCTTATAATCGAACTAAACTGTTTGAAGACCGATCTTTGATTTATAACCGCTGTAAAGGTCCAAGATAAATCAAACACTGTTCTCTAGCAACAAATAATATTCCACAGCAAGATTAGTTCCGCTGAGCTGTGCACTGGAACGTGTTATTTATACCGAAATACTGACTGATTATACTTTGAGAAACTATTTTTGTCAGGTACATACATCTGTACCTTGTAATGTTAGAGAAGAAATAAATGTGAGTTGTAATCAGTAGACAAGTCTTGATTACTTATATTTCCGTCTCAGCGATCTGAATAGTTTATTATGTTCTCCACTTATTGGATCACATCGTACATGTTATGTATGTGTATTTATGACCCTGCCATTTATAACTGTAATTATCTGTCTGTTCTAGAAACAAAAAACATAAACTTGACTACGTACCACGCCTAACCTGCTGTACGCAGTCGATGTTATCAACATTTTCCGGCAATGTTTGTGGTCTGGGTAATTTGCGCCATTTTCGTCTCTAAGATTCTAGTATGGCGTCAGTGTCGCTGTCCTCACAGGCACGCCACTGCTTTTTGTCTTGTCCCCATATTTTTCTTTTGTCCTTATCTTCCAGATGTTGTTTCTCAGGGGTCGTCTTCTATTGTGGATACAAGATTGACTTCAACAAATCGATATGGATGGAATGGCACATTCCTTTGTCATATACACTGTCTTCACCGCTGATCAGTTTCAAAGCACATATTGTATCGTTCTCCTTGTTACGGTGTCCACAGAATGTATTTGCATCCCATGTTCACCACCAACAAGAAATTAGAAACGTTTATATATGCAAGTTTGTTAAGTTCATTTTAATGAATGAACACGTATCATACAGTGTATCGTTTCATAATCAGTAGAACGATCGTCGATGCAATCGTGAGTATCGCAGCGACCACAATTACACCCAAAGACAAAAACAAAAACAAAAAAACCTGGAGCAGAACAGTCAAAAAACTAAAAACAAGGCGAACACCAGACACATCAGAGGACTTGTTAATCAACAAGTTAGATCGTTTGCAGACTAAGCTTTGTCTAACCATCTTAATGCACTGATATTTCCAGCGCCAGGGTTCTGAAGAGGTCTGGCATCTGTAAGATTGTGACTTGATTTTAATTCAAACTCTCATCAAAGATCAACTTCATAAAGATAGATAGATAGATAGATAGATAGATAGATAGATAGATAGATAGATAGATAGATAGATAGATAGATAGATAGATAGATAGATAGATAGATAGATAGATAGATAGATAGATAGATAGATAGATAGATAGATAGATAGATAGATAGATAGATAGATAGATAGATAGATAGATAGATAGATAGATAGATAGATAGATAGATAGATAGATAGATAGATAGATAGATAGATAGATAGATAGATAGATAGATAGATAGATAGATAGATAGATAGATAGATAGATAGATAGAGAGAGATAGAGAGAGAGAGAGAGAGAGAGAGAGAGAGAGAGAGAGAGAGAGAGAGAGAGAGAGAGAGAGAGAGAGAGAGAGAGAGAGAGAGAGAGTGTTGCTGAGCACTTCTTGCTTCTTTAAAAGCACAAATCAATTGGATGTCTACGACTTGTTTTGCGACTTCACATTTGAGCAGACTTATGAGGATATAGCTAGGTCAGGATTAGACAACTCGTATATATATACATGTCTGGATGAGGCTTACATGTTTAGCGTTTCTTCGATGGCACTTTATTATTTCATTGACGGGAAACTAGACCGTTGTGTCCAGATGGTAAAACCCATTTCACGTTGAAATAATAACTGTTTGTGAAAGTGAAACGACAAAGAAAACATTCTTTTCTCATGTATATGTAATATAAATGAAACTAAATTCGGTAATCAGGTTATAGTTTTAACAATTGACACTTGGATTAAAATTGTTTAACGATAAATGTGCTGCCAAGATATCCATATATACTCGGACACGGGCAAAAATAAAAATAAATGATGGGGTGTACATGTTTCAGTTACTGTACTTACTGTTCTCTATGGCCCTATTGTCACTTAAACAGAATAGACCCACTGCCAACCTAGCAAGCATGTCCTAAATGTAGACAAAGGTGTTTTCTTCAAAGTCGGAGCAACAGAGATACGAAGAACTGCGTCTGCATACAGATAAGCGAGATCTGTAAAACGGATGTGTACTCAACTAAATAAAGTTCTGAAAAAGACTGACGTCCAGAAATGGGCGAACAGTCAAAACTAAGAGCCAGAGTTTACCGCTGGTAACGTGAAGGAGAGGTCAGGGGACACAAATGCCATATGGAAAGTATGTGCATCGAAGTAACTATAGTTCATTCAACATCTCATGAACACACTTGCAAGCCATTTTCTCAAAAACTGCCTGTTAATTCGCAACTGTGTTTGATGTACGCTTACTGCAGTTGAGACATAACATCATAAAACATATTCATTTCAACTATCAATCACATGTGTGTGAGAATTATCGTTTACATTCATTTGTGATCACATTAAAGCGTTGAATAAATTTTTAGCTGGTATATGTAGATGTACCTAATATAATTTGTAGCACCGACAGTACCTTATTTAGGAAACTTTGGGTTCATTTGTGTCTAGGAAAATGATAATGGTTGACCACTCTTTAATTCTCAAATGACATTCACTTTATCTATCGCCTTAGTAATACTGTCTATATAAAATAGTACATGTTTAATGTAAGCGTGCGTGCGTCTGTCTTGGACAGAACATACAATCAAATATTTGATATAGTAGGCCTCTCAAACAGTTTATAACGTTTTTCGACTAAAGTGCTGTCTTCTTTGTCTTCTTCTTCTCTTCCACCTTGTACCTCAGCAAAGTGACTATAGTGCTGTCAATGCTGATAAGCTGTTCATTGATTTTACTGTTCACATACTATTCCTGAAACCAGGAGCTTCCAATCTGTAGGCGAGCGTCTAGCCGCTGTGTGCTGTTAAAGATCGCAGATTGTGGAGAGGCACGATTGCACACAGCTGTCGGCAATGTACTTGATGATTATGAACGATCGAGAAATATCAATACTGCTATTGTTACACAATGAAAAAAATTGTAGGTTTTTAAAACAGCTTGATAGAACTTGCATAGTTTCTAACAAGAAGACAAGTGTACTGTCATAATGGTTAATGCAACGAAACACCCTGTACGTTTTTTTTTTTTTTTTTTTTTTTGCAATCAACGGACAATGTTGTTTCCATCTGTTGCAGCAGTATTTATATTCTTTTCCATTCTTATTTAAGTCACTGAGTCGTGAAATCTGATCTCTGAATTGCCTGGTCGTCTTTTAAGGGCAGCAGTAGTTAAGTGGCTAAGCGTTTGTCTGCCAACCTAAATTTCTTGTATATTAATCCGTACCAGGCGATGTCACGGTATATGTTGGCTTTCTCCTGCCGGCTCTACCACGCATTTAATAATATTGTCTAGCGTGCAATATTGTTGTTCCTATTTTTGTTAGATGACACAGCCATAAAATGACACAGCATAAAGGGAATAGAAAATTTAATATTGTCTGTCCAAAATCACAGTGAAGATCAAAATCTATTCTTGAATTTAAAGAAAACGAAAATAATGTCCACAGATAAAACTGACTGTCACTCAAAAATAACAATAAATGATGAAGACATTGAAAATGTCACATGCTTTGAATATCTAGGCTCTATAATAAACAACAATGGAGACTGTTCGACAGAAATTAAAAGGAGGACGGCCATAGCAATGGAAAGATCGAACAGCCTTAAAAGTCGATGGTTAAGCACCAGCAAGGAGATACATATTATAATTTTGAGATGAGAGCATGCATCTTCCCTGTGGCTACATACGGATGTGAGTCGTGGACTATCTCTCAGTCCTTAAGAAAGAGAATAGGGGCTTTGAGCTGAAATGCTATAGAAAGATTCTCAGAATATCTTGGACAGAAGATTAGAAATACTGACATCTTAAGAGATCTGCTCACCACAGAACAAAAACAAGACATGCAGTAGACTAAACACTTCTCCGACCTCTTGAACATACCTGATCCTGAAAATCCCCCAGATATTCACCCAGCCTCTCAGGGCATTGACAATATTACTGAACAACCAAGCAAACAAGAAATCTATAAAGCTGTCCACACTTTAAAGAACAACAAAGCACCAGGCAAAGACAAACTGCCAGCAGAACTTCTCAAAGTAGATCCCAACACAACTGCTGCTAGCATTCTAGAACCATTGTTCAAGGATATTTGGGAAAAAGAAGTGTTGCCTGATGACTGGAATGAAGGAACAATAGTCAAAATCCCCCAAAACTTAACAGACCGCAATAATTGTACCAAGCAAATCAGTACCAAGCAAAATATTTTGTAAAACCATCATAATGCGGCTTGAAAAAGGAGTAGATAAATTCCTACGAGTGGAACAAGCAGGATTCAGAAAGGGCAGAGGAACAACTGAACACATTTTCGCCACATGTAACATTTTAGAACAATACAATCGATGACCGAGAAGTATATATATATATTAATTTTGTGGACTTTGAGAAAGCTTTTGACAGCGTCCATAGAGACGGTCTGTGGAAAATTTTACGACAGTATGGAATTCCAGAAAAAATAGTCAACATAATTGCTCACTTCTATAAAGACTTTTCCTGCAGTATTAAAATTTACAATACATCTTTCCCAGTAAAGACAAGTGTAAGACATGGGATGTGTTATGTCATCTCTTCTCCTCAACCTTGTGATTGATTGGATACTAAAGAACACAGTAGACAGGACATTAAGAGGCATACGATGGACTCCATTCACCATGCTTGAAGACCTTGATTTTGCAGCTGATATAGCACTCTTATCACGTAAACATGAACATATACAAGAGAAAAGTAACAGACTACACTACACAGCAGAAATGGTGAATGGACTGAGAATAAATACAAAGAAAACTAAGATCATGACAAACAGTCCAAACCAACAACCAGTGACCATAAGTAACCAATCACTTGAAAATGTAGAACATTTCACATATCTTTACAGTGTGGAGTCCCTACTGGGAGGGACAGAGGAAGACATACAGTCACGTCTGAACAAAGCTAGAGCTGCTTTTGGACGGATGAGGCAAATCTGGAAATCCAACAATTACTGCAAAGGAACAAAACTCCGACTTTACAAGAGCATCATTTTGTCAGTTCTTTTCTATGGAGCGGAATGCTGGAGAATGACCAAAAAGGATGCACACACGCTGTCCACCTTCCACCACACATGTCTACGTAGAATTTCCCAAATTTTCTGGCCAGATACAATCTCAAACAGTAAACTACTTCAAGCCACAAACCAAGAAACTTTAGACAGTATGATTACCAAGAGAAGATGGAAATGGCTTGGCCAAGTTATGAGAATGACTTCTGATATACCTGCCGAAACAGCTCTCACATGGAAACCAGAGGGAAAGAGAAAACAGGGGCGCCCAAAAACAACATGGAGACGAACGATGGAAAGTGACATGAAAAACTGCACTGAAGATTGCACAGGACAGGAAAGCATGGAAAGTCCCCTCTGAAGCCTCATGTGCCACTAGGCATAAAGAGAACTGATGATAAGAGATCTGAACATCAAGGAAGATTGGCTAGTGAACAGCATCCTTTCTCGAAAGCTGAAATATTTTGGTCATATCAAGCGCCACGACGGGTTGGAAAAAAAAAATGGCAGAAGGCATGTTACCAGGAAGGAGGGGCAGGGGCCGACCGACACGAAGATGGGCACAGGATATAAGTGACTCCTTGAGTGTGAAAGTGCATGAGGTGGGAGAATTGGCGAGAGACCGAGTTTCTTTTAGGCAGACTGTGATGAGAGCGACGTTCTGCAAAGGACCTGCTACATGATGATGATGATTTTTGTTAACTTGCAATATGAACTGTTACAGTTATAATGTCTACACATTATATTTTAGCTTTCTTATATTATTCCTGTTATTCCTATTGAAATCTCATGCTAATATTTTAATTTTTTTTGGCAGTGACACATCAACAGTCACATTTTATTTATTCCGTGTGTGAGGACAAACAAGCAATCGCCGATCAACACTCGGTAAATTCACACGCATTTTCCACGCGCTGCTCACTATTTTCCCCCACACATTTACAATTAGCATTCTAAAAGACAAGAAGATAAAGGCATTGCTAGCTTCGGAAACAGACAATGTAGAGTATTGTAATTCGGTGAAATCGAACATGTACATTTGCAAATATGTCAGCAAAACAAGCGATATAGCAGTGCCTGGAGTGGGACATGCAACTGCATCTATCGATGGAATCGAGCATCAATAGCTGGGAAGTTACACTGGTAGAAATGAAGCAGTATGGAGCATTTTTTTTTCATTTCCAATTCATGAACGATATCCACCAGTTGTTCATTTGCAGTGCACAATGCAAATGGACAGCATCTGTACTGAAATGATATGTTTGCAAAGAGGTTACTTTACTTTAAACTGCCAGCATACTACACGTGGAATGAATCAGCCAAAAAAAAAATTGCAAAGTCCCAAACAAGGTCAAGCTGTTGAAGGATCCTAATTTATATTCTACCGATGCGTTAGGCCGTCTGTACACTGTTCATCACAAAAATACAGAATGCATTTACTTGCGATTACTTTTAATAAAACGAACGTGGACCGACATCCTTCCAAAACTTGAGAACAGTTAATGTTAAAGTATATGCTACTCACGTGAAGCTTGGCAAAAGTTATACCTTTTTGAAAATGATGCACACTGAAACAGTTCACTCGCTGATGCTTCAAATACAGCTCGACCACAGCAAATACGCACATTGTTTGCAATAATATTACCAACCAGTCCAAAAGATGTTGAGGAAAGATACAGCGACTACATGGGTGAAGACATCCTACATCGCTTGCGTGCAACGAATCCAAATCCAGACATTCAATTCACACCAAATGTACATAATAAGTTATTGGTTTTGATAGAGACATATGATTGACAATCCCTAATAAAGCACTGGTACAATTGAGACGGCTGCGCCGGAAAGATCTGCAAACAACCTTTTGGATAGTGAGTTGCAACAAGAAACACACTTTGATGTCAACGAATTGAGTACATTTGTTCACAAGAATCTACCAAAATTGTTCAAGAACAATGCATAGCATATGACACAATTACAAGACAAAATGGGAGTTTTATTTCATAGATGTGCATGCAAAACGTTTCTCATTTCACTTATTTTTGCAACCATTCAGTCGAGAAATAATATTTCAGTGGCAATCGCATCTTCTGGAACTGCAGCAACTCTTTTGGATGGTGGCCGAACAGCGCATTCAGCACTGAAACTGCCGTTGAATATGCACACCACTGAAATACCAACATGCATTATCAACAAACCTTGTGCAATGGGTAAAGTACTCCAAGTATGTCAACTAATTATATAGGACGAATGTACTATGGCACACAAGAAAGCATTAGAAGCGCATCGTAAACCAACAGATTTGAGAGGATACGACCACCTTTACGGTGGGGCATTCATTTTATTGTCTGGTGAATTTCGGCAGACTCTACCAGTTATACCAAGATCAACATCCGCTGATAACCTCAATGCATGCCTGAAATCATCAGTTTTATGGCGACACAGACATATTTTGACGTTGAAAACCACTATGCGTATACAACTACAACATGATGCAACCGCTGAACGTTTCTCAAAATATTTGTTGGATATTGGGAATGAGACAATGACAACCGATGAATTCACACGATGTATCACATTGCCAACAGACTTCTGTAAAATTACAGACACCATAGACGAATTGATTCACACAGTTT
Organism: Candidula unifasciata; assembly: GCA_905116865.2. NCBI lineage: Eukaryota > Metazoa > Mollusca > Gastropoda > Stylommatophora > Geomitridae > Candidula > Candidula unifasciata. The sequence continues at coordinate 24,035 of CAJHNH020002969.1, forward strand.
TTTTTTTTTTTTTCAATATCGCACAGAATTACAAAAATTATCAGTGGCTCAGTCCACGTGCTATATTAACCGAAAAACTAAAGAAAAAAAAAAAAAAGGATGTATATGCCATGAATCTGAGCATTCAAGACAAATTACCAGGCCAAGTGAAAAAAAGTATAGGTTCATCGATACTGTAATGAATCAAGACGAAGCTGTCAATTATCTGAGTTCTTGAATTTACCTGATTTGCCAGGCATGCCACCTCACGTTTTAACATTGAAAACTGGCGTGCCTGTCATTTTTATCTAAAACATCAATCCACCACACCTTTGCAAACGGTACCAGGATTTCAGTGAAATAGATGATGACCAATTTCATCGAAAGCACATTTTGAAATGTTTACTACTGCTACGTATTCCAATGATTTCCACAGATATGCCATACGAAGTCAAACGTTTGAAGTTTCCGGTGCGATTAGCCTTTGCAATGACCATCAACAAATCACAGGGACAATCGCTACAAGTGTGTGGACAAAATTTGGAACATCCATGCTTTTCACATGGACATCTATATGTGGCCTGTTCACGCGTCGGAAAACCTTCTGATTTATTCGTGTACTCACCCGACGAAAAAACAAAGAACATTAAACACATCATTACACAGAATTACAGTGGTATTTTAAATTACACGTTCTCCTAAGAAAATTTTTAAAAAAGTACAAAGATCCAATATAATTAGTAAATATTGTCATAGCGACTTTCATATAAATGCAATGTCTATTGCAGGCGTAGCACCGCGCTCAGGGTACGCCTAGTTTAATTATATTTTATGATGCAGAAAGAAACAAAGCAATCGTTGAAAATAAAGTCAACTTCTCTTCTATGTATCCTGTCGTTCAAGAATACACATTTTATTGTGGTAGTTTTATTATTAGAGAGCATCTAACTTGCCTACCCAGACCAAACCGTTAAACAGGGCTGTACTTACACTTCCCGCTCTCTCTCTCTCTCTCTCTCTCTCTCTCTCTCTCTCTCTCTCTCTCTCTCTCTCTCTCTCTCTCTCTCTCTCTCTCTCTCTCTCTCTCTCTCTTTTTCTCTCTCTCTTTTTTTTTATATTTCTATCTATCTATCTCTCTCTCTTGCTATGTCTCTCTCTCATTCTTTGTCTCACTCTCGCTCTGTGTTAATGTGTGCATATCCCTCTGTGTGACCCTCCCCTCTGTCTTTGCGTCTTTCCCTCTACGTGTCTGTGCTGTAATAATCAAGGTATTTAATTACAACCAACTGTAATTCGTCAAGGGATACAATCCAACATTTTGTTTAACAAATAAATTATGTCGGTAATATAACTTGTTGATTTAAATGGATTCAGTAGTACATTACCTCTCACAAATGAAACAGCGCGATCTAAGCAATAGTCTAACGTGAGTCTGGCTATGGTCTTTCTTTGGACCATAGGAATGTGTCTAATTTATAGATAGTATTCTAGAAGAGGTAAGACGCCAATGGCAGTGTTACGTGCTAGCCTGTATTGCTGTTATCAATTTGTATTTTAGGGATTCTATGTTTATTTCTTGCAGTTACACACAGACTGTACCTTATAACAGAATAATGGGAAATGGTGTACACGTAATTAGAAGTTTGGCACACTGACTGGTATTGATCATGCACCGACAACAACAGGCACACAAGCAACTATTACAGAATGAATTTTCAATTAAGATTGACATCACAGCACTTGGAACTCTATCATAAGCGCTCCGTCCCCATCTTCAGCAGCAAGCGAAGAGTTAAAATTCCGATGGTACCAGTAACAGTCCTATTGTATATCCGCTTCGCCCCTTCCCCGAGTGTCGAGCGTCAGCCAGATCCCTTGTAACTCCTCGCAGTGCCATTCTCCTCAGACCGTACTGATCTATCTGTTTCTCAGCACTGTTCAATCGCTTCACAACATCCATCTTGTCATATATCAGTTCACTACCAAGAACTGGCTAGTCTATCCCTCTGCTCATTTCCCAACACACCGGTGTGACCTGAAGAAAACAATTACAGACAACCACACAACAAAGTCAACAGATCGACAAGAAAAGTCCACGCCTCATTAGAACTAGGACAACATCACACCAGCCAGGGTGCACTTCTTAGAACAAAACTCAGGACAATTACATTAGAAACTACACATTACAATAGAACAAAGCATTCACACAAGCAAGCAGTTGTTCACATTAGTGACTCCCTAGTGATTCTATAGAGTTAGGACCATTATTTACTGTACGGAATAAGTATTCTCCTGTAAATGTAAAGTATTGTAGATTGTTAAAACTTCAAGGTGTAAAAGACAGTTTAGCTTGCACGGGTCGCCTGCTGGTAATCAGTGAATAAATTAAAAGATTAACAAGGAAACGATGCCATTAGTGTGTTGATACAGACAATACATGTAAGTGATTTGTCACTATGCGACAATGACGAACCTCTGAAACTGACACCAAAGGCCAGGTGAGCGTGGGAAAAGTTGGTCCGCTGGGGCAGAACGTCGGATTGGGGACACTGGTGCTGGGAGGGGTTAGGGGGTCGGGGGTAAGAACGGTACTTGTGTGGGGTGCGCTGGGGCAGAGCGTGGGGTTGAAAAGGCTGGTGCTCTGGTGCTGAGTGTAAGGACGGAATGTATGGGAATGCAGGAGGGTCATCATGCGGGAAAGATCGGTAAAAGCGTGGGCCACGGGCATAAGATTAGGTAGCGGAAGGTCGGGTGGGTTGCCTTTAAGAGCCCGCAATGGGTCGGATTGGTACAGATGGAGGTTTCTGGTGATGCTTTACTTTCATTCTCATTTCTTGTAGTCCCTGAACCATTGGTCTTTCCTCCTTGTACGAATTCATTCCATTGCTTCTAAAGCCTCGAGTGCTCCTCTATTCCTATTCTAATTCTTGTATCGGCTGTTGTCACTGTCTTAGTTCCAGTGGTCTTTTTAGGTTACTTTGGCTTGCTAGACTGGCCAATCCGTGTGTCCTAGTTCTTTAGGAATTCAATCAGGTCCATAACTTTTGTCCTCTTCGTTATATCAGTCATAGGTGTTTCCTTAGTTGTTGAGGTCTCTTTTGGTTCCAGGTGTGTTCCTGCAGTCCCCAAATTCGCTCTCCTAGTTGTCCAGTTGTTTTCTCTGGTTGTCTAGTTCCTATTCCATCTTAGCACTTTTCTCAGTAAGGTCCCGCACTGCCTTCGCCTGTCTGGACCTCTTAATTGCAATATTCCTTAAACGTGCGCGTGATTTTGCTCTTGCCTCTGGCGGCAGCAGAGGTCTGTGTCATGATGGACTAACTCCAAATGCCCATTGCCTCGTTCCTCTCATCTCATCCTAGGTATCTGGAGCTGTGGTTTCCTTTACAGTTTACGCAGCTTGTGTCAGGGTTCCTCTCCTTGTACTGCGTGTCCTCCTTGGCCTTGACGCAGTTCTTTGCCCAGTATTTGTTCCCACGTAATTTGCATGCTGGCTTTTTGGCCCGACTATCTCCGGTGCTGTGGAAGAAGCGCCAGTATTTCCCACAATTGGCAGAGGTAAAACGAACAACTTACAAAACTTACCCTTTTTTGGCAACATTACATTTTCGGGAACCATCTTCCCTCCACACGTGACCTTGAGTACAGTCGTCAGCTTGCCACATCTTTTGGTATTGTGTTTCAATTCCACTGATGATATTCCTCCATGCCACTGTTTAAAGACATCCACCATCATTTCTCTTTGTCTGCCTCTGCCTTTTCTACCAGTGATCTTTCCAGCCGTCATGATACATTGCATGCTGTTTTTCATCACATGACTTTGTTTCCTCACTGTTGTTTATATTGTTTTACTTTCATTAGAAATTTCCAGGCAATCATCCTGACTTATTCTAAAAGTTATTCCTTCTCTGAGAACTCAAATTCTAGAAAAGACCAAAGTCCAGAAGAGAACAAAAAACTAAAACATTTCGCTAGAGTGTAACACGCTAAAACACACGTTTGTGAACTTCATAATTGTTTTTTAATCAAAGGAAAGTAAAAATAGCCAAGGGTGCAAACCTGACCTTTTGTCTTTTTGTAATTCTAGAAATAAATTTTCCAAATTGATTTACTCTGCTGGGCTGTTATTTAGATTTTCTATTGCTTCTAAGATACATTATTGAATTTGTAGAGTGTGTTTACAGTTTTAAGCAAAAATACATAATTATAACGCATTGCCTTATATAGCAGTTTTGTTAGAATAGTTTCTCTGCTTTTAGGTGGCAGAAATATAAAATGTTTCCTTGTCAAATGTCAATGCCGCAATATATGTCCTTACGTCCTTCTTAGGACGTTATTTTTTGTTATTTGAAGCCCCACTCTGGCTTTTGCCAGGGGCCGTAATATAGGCAGGTCATCATTATGGCCAAATGTCTGAACGCGGTTTCTGGGACCTCTCCACGGTGATCCTCATCCGCATGGTGGCACTTTGTGTCATCGGGTGTTTATCGCTTGTGTGATGTCCTGGTGGGGTAAAAAGCCAATCCAGCCAATGTCAATGCTTCGCTTCGTGAAGGCCTTTATGGCTACTTTTTTCTGGTACTCGGTACAGACCGGGTGACTATTCTAATAATATGAATATGGGTTACCGTCGATAGAAAACATCACCAAGGGTACCTCTAGCTTTTCCCCAGTCAAATAACCAAGAAGAAGATTTTTTTTTTTTTTTTTTTTACAGATTTTGGCAAAGGAAGTGGGGCGAGGATTAATATGAATAAATCTTACATCATGCAAGTGGAGGAATAAAACTGATTTTCCCCCTGATCTTAAAGCATCCGAAACTGTTAAACTATATGGTATCACTTTTCCAAACCATCCTGACAGATTTAACGACCACAATTGGACAGAGTTAGCCCAGTCTATCAAAAAGAAACTAACAAGATACAAATACTTCAGCTCCACAATATTCACAAGAAGTCAGATAGTAAATACGTTCATCATACCTAACATCCTGTACATAACCACAGTTTTAGACCCACCAAGAGAAGTCATTAGCAAAATAAATACTGCCATTAGACAATTTGTCTTCAGATCATCCACCCCATGCATCAAACAAAATACACTAATTCAATCAAAAGAACAGGGAGGCATTGATTTACAAGACACCAAAACAAACATAAAATCATTAAGAATAAAACATGTAGCACAAATAATTAACTCCCCAGAAAAATATCCTCTGGCCATGTATTATATAGCAGTCAGACTAAATTATATAAAAAAGATAGATAATAGCAGTCCTCATTACTTTGGCAGTCTGCCCCCATATTACAAAACTTGCATTCAAAGTATAAAAGGCAATGAGAGTATAATACAAAATTCTACTAAACAGATATACAAACATTTGGTCACCAAACTAGAGCCCCCATTATCAATCAGAATTACAAGGAGTCAGCAGTATAATGTAACAGACTTTTCTGAAATTTTCAAAAACTTACACAAACCACAAATCTCACCAACTGCAAAGGAAGTGACCTATAGATTGATATTTAACATGACACCAACTAGACACAAACTGGCAATTTTGGTACCATGTCAGCTGTGTCAACAAAACCTGCATGAGACAGAAGAACACATCTTTTTTACATGTCCAATAATACAAGCCACTCTCCAAACTCTACAGATCATTTTAGACACCTATACCAAACAAAACACTGATGTATACAAAGCAATATTTCTAAATATTATCCCTAAAACCAATACTGACAAATGTGAAAAACTTTTAGCAGCAGTAGCAAACTAAAGAGTACTAATATGGCAGTGCAGATGCAAAGCAGTCCATAGAAAAACTAACTACACTAGTAACAAAATTTTACACCAATACAAATCCATCATTGATAAGATTTTTCGATACATAATTAAATGTCAATCTGAGTCTACAATTACAAACAGATGAAAAGTTGTACGCCTCATTTTATGTTCATTTTATATTTGATTATGTCAAAATTGCATTTAAGTGTGAAACATACTTCAATTTACAGTAAGCAACTGTAAAGATTATTTTGTTAAATTGATATACATACAAAGTTATCTCAAATACAGTAAGAAACTGTAAAGTATATGTTTGTATTTATAATGCCATGCATGTAAAAAAATTTTGCGCAAACACACATTATACAAACAAACGGCAACATTTGTAATCAAACACGTACACAAATACCTACAAAGCAAAACATGCAAACACTACACTGAACACACACGATTTTGGGGGAAAAAAAGATACAATGACCAGAACCTTATTGCGGTGACAAAAAAAAAAATAAAAAGCGTCACCTCAAGGTTCTGCGTGATAACATCCAGGGTATCACTAAGCCAGCCATCCGCCGTCTGGCCAGGCGAGGAGGTGTCAAGCGTATCTCCGGACTCATCTATGAAGAGACCAGAGGTGTTCTTAAGGTGTTCCTTGAGAACGTCATTCGCGATGCCGTCACCTACACCGAGCATGCCAAGAGGAAGACCGTCACTGCCATGGACGTCGTCTACGCCCTGAAACGCCAAGGCCGCACTCTGTACGGATTTGGAGGTTGATCAAGCTACCGAAGTCAGACCCAAAATACGGCCCTTTTCAGGGCCCCCACAGCGCTTCTAATTAACACCCTTTCTGCTAGATTAAAAAAAAAAAACTGCACCAATCTTCGTACCATATAAATATCTCCCCCCCCCCTCCTTCTCCTTCCATCTTGCAGTACTAGCCGCCTGCTAGAGACGTCACACAAATTCGGTCTCCATAATTCCAGGGACAAGCTCCAGTCCACAGCAATAATAGTAGCGGTGAACAGAACGTCGTAGTACGTTAAATGAATCTACGACTTTCAGAACGCCAGGCGACCGTCTTGACCAGTTCACCAAGCAGTCACTGCTGAACCCCCACCTCCGTTTAATTGTTTAATGGATTAACATCACTAGGGCAGCTGGAGATATTAGCCTGGGACATGCCAATAAATCACAAGGTATCACTGGGCCACTAGAACATGATGCTGTTGTTGACTGCGTTGTGTGCCGTTACAATTATCAGTAAGCGTACATAGTCACAGCAGTCGCCGTGACGTAGCTAGACGCTCGCGCACAGATCGGAAGGTCGTGGGTTCGTTCCCTGGCGGAGCCTGACTTTTTTCAAAAATGACCTTGACTGCTAGGTCGACCCACCCTTGAGTGGGTACCGGGTGCAGTTCCATGAAGTAAAGGCGGCCTATGTGATACTGACCATGTCCCCCAGCTTGTGCCGATTGGTCTATTAAAATATACTTCTAGCCCTATATACCCTGTACGCCTAAAGGCGAGGAAAAGGGACCTTTACTTTTTGTTAATAGTCACATCTTCTCCAGGAAACAGGGGACATAAGAGCAGTTTCGGCATTGTGTGATGTTGATGTTGAGTGGGGCAGTGTTATAGCAGACGGACGAAAACAGTCAAGCAATAATTGCCGCCACTTGTCATGTTGTTTACATTTATAAGGTACATCTGTGTGTGCACCTGTCAAATATTTGAAATTATTATCCGCACAATGAAAACAAAATGTTTAAATAAATGTCACAAAATACAATTGATGCTATGCAATACCGACAGCTTGCTATAACTTAAGGAAATTCTAACATATGAGCCCTGATGTATTCCTAGTTTTATTGATTTGATTTATTGACTTCCATGTGTGTAATTCCGATAAACATATTTTGTTACTGCCCCTTGCTGTAGAGGCGCTGTATTCGTTGGTTTCCCCTGACCGTCTAATTCTGTTCTACAGAAGAAAGTTCTGGACAGCAAATTACTATTTTAAATTCGTTTCGCTTATTGTATGTGAACGAGTTCTCTATGTCCGTATGACAGCAGCAAACAGGATGATGTGCTATAGTCCGTTCCTTATGTCCCGCCCTCGAACAAATATCTCTAAAACGCCTGTATGGAAACATTGGAATTTGTGCATCTGGTCTTAGATTTCTTAGGTCCTTATTATATAACAATTAACAGTTGCCCTTTTGCTACTTTTTCCTTTACGATGTTTTTTTTTTTTTTTTTTTTGTAATATGTGTCAGACCAATAATGTGCTCTGGCATCCATTAAATAGTTTACAGTAATTGATACAAATCATTTAGTTTAGACCACAAGCGTGGGGACTGTGATTGAAATAATTTCACATGTGCAGCAAAGTAATTGTCAGATAAGAATTTCCTTTAAAAATAAATATACTATCAAACCGTCTGATCCAGGATTCTTTTCTTTTGTTGTTTTTGTTTGATACATTGTACCCAAATAATTTCTGCGAGCCAGAGTGACAGCGAGCACTGCATGGAAGTGGAATTATAAAACGATTTACAATCATAAGAACGAGTTGGTGTTCTCAGGTCATCTGATGGGAAATGAGGCATTAGAGGGCTTCACGATGCCGCCAATTGTCAACGACAGAAGAGGGAGAGGCATACGAAGATAGGCGACCTTAAGCAACGCAATGAGGAATGTCAACTGTAGAATTATTACAAAACACCAAGGACCAGGATGTGTAGACAGGCATGAGATCCCAAGCGGTCTGGCAGGGCACACGATGAAAGAATGCTAGAGTTTATAGACTATAAAGTACGTAAAAGTCTGTGTTGAAAAGTGGCTGCCGTGTTATACGAGGCAGGAATAGACATTGTCATTCTTAAGTTACATCAAACTGTGTACCTGTCCAAAATGTTTTGAAGAAAAAAAAATTGAAATTACACTCTAGTAAAAGAAAACAATAATATAGACCATTTTTAATCAGTAAACTCAATCGCACAAATATACGTCATACGTCGTTGGAAGCAACGGTTCGTGAATATTAGAACGTTAAATATACTTTCACTGGATTTTTATAACTTTATTGCCCCTTAGGGCGAATATTACTTGTGTATTATAATATAATAACCGAATGAACGAAAGGTCCCCACGTGTTTTACAAACGAAAATATGCACAAGGTTTCCCCACTTGTGTGAAAATTTGCTTAAAGTTGTTTCCCTCCAGATAGTTTTAATTTTAAAAAAAAAAGGTACTTTTTATAGCGGAGTTGCCCTCGATTACCTAGACATACACGAAACAGACAACGATGACACACAAATATTGCCACTACCTGCATTAGACAGTGATGCAGAGGATACCGGCGACAAAGAAACAGAGGCATTCCAAAATGTCCCCTTATACTGAATATCTTAGACATATACAAATGATCCTTTTGAAATCAATCTGGCAAGCTTTCCTAAAACATATATTTTATTTTATTAGATTTCACTCCGGGATTGCAATTTGCGGGATTACCCTGTTAATGATGAGAATCAAACTGCTACAAAGTGTTGCCACTGTCAGAGACCTGCTTACTGTCGTCATGGCAAATGGCTCCTAGGACCCTGACAGCCACATTGCACAGTTACATTTTTTTTTATTTGTGCAGGATAACTATAGCTTTTCATGGTTTCCAAAATTTTTTCTATCTTACAAACTGTTTTCTATGTGTGCCGATCATACGCTGTCTGTTTGTTTATTATATACTTGCTGTAACCGGCTACGCAGGGTTGTGGCTTAGTTTAGGTAACTGGAAAAGAAAGAAAATAGAAAGAGCTCCTATCATATACAGTTAATTTGGCAATCAATGTCTGCGCAGATAAAGGATAAAGGTTGGCGGAGTCTCCAACACGCAACATATCATTGATTCTTTATTTTAGTGGTCGTTTAAATTGTATGTATAGGACCCCCACCCCCCTCCCCCCCCCCCCCCAAAAAAAAAATTGTTATTTATCTGTCTCATGCTAAATATGTTAGTAAATATGTTAGAGCTGAAAAAGTGTTACTAGTGTAATTGTAAATAAGCAATAAATTCTTTTAAAAAAAGTAAGAAATTACAATTTTAAAAGCATGTGTTAAGCTGCCTCGGTTAACAGTTTCCCCCGCCCCGACCCCATCCCCCTCATCTCCGGTTAAAATGGACGCTAGACAGCGGCGCTGTTCGGAGCAGAGGCAAATTTTTTTGCTTCTGCCGGACGGTGGTCGATGCATTTTTGCTCCATTTGTAGACTGGATATAGTTTCGTCGCCCAGCTTCTGAGTTGAATGCATGGCGTGACCCTGTGAGCTGCGGATTGCATTTGGAATGTTTTTTTCGACTGTGAACAACGTGGTGGTGTGAATTGTTATTGTAGATTCAGAAAATGGCGCGATGCCTGTCGTGCAATGCTGGCGGGGCCCGTATTAAAATTGATCGCGTGGGCAACTGCTGATCTGTTGGCGACAAGTTCTGCTGTCATCAATGATGAACTGCATTTCTAATGTTAGACTGTTTGTGTTAGCACTTCGGATCGCTACAATATGCTTTAATGCGAGTGTATTCTAGATATGCTGAGACAGCAGTCTGTCAATCTTTCCACAAGGGACTGTGATAAACATCTTGGGTGTTTTTCGCTGGCACAGGAGCGGAGCAAAGATGGGGCGACCCGTTTGTATGAAGCTGAAACTAAGACTACCAGACCAGACCAGACCTCATCTCCCAATCCACAGACTATTTCTATCTGTCCCTCTCTGACGTATTTAAAATTCATCACGTGACTACATTTTTTTTTTTTTTTATAATTGACAGCGGCCTTCTGTCCACTCAGATTAAAATGGGTAGCATGAATGGTACTGAGAAGTAAATGCGACTAAAATCATATTTATCACAGACATTATGCATCAAGTACCAGTACAACAACTACCGCCACCACAACAACAACTAAAATAATGTCACAAATGTCTGTTATACCACCTTTCGATGTCGGTGTAAACACGGGGGGTGAAGAGTCGGAGCATTTAGCGCCACACGACAGTTGGTGTGACAGGAAGCTCTTTCAGTTATCATCGTTTGGCATCACCCCCTGCATCCTCTCGCCCCCCTTCCCCCCATCCCCGAAAAAAATACACTGACTACTTTTGTCTCCCTCACCGATGGGCGTAAGCAGGGGCATTGAGCCTGAGCATTTAGGACCTCTAGCTAGTGCTGAGCAGTGATTTTATATTGCCCCCGACTTAAAAAAATCACCAGCCGTACTGAGGATTCGAATCCGGGTCTCCCTCAAGGAAGCCCAGCATTGTAACCTTCAGCCAGCACCTCCACTGTGAAAATCAACGAAAAAAAAAGAAACAAATATGTTACAATATGAATTTGAGAAGTTCGTTGCAAATCAAGTACGAACGTGGCTATAATTGAAATGTCACTGTAAGAAAATGCATATAAACACTACGGAAAATGTTAGAAAAAGCCAGTAAACGATATGAATCCATTCTGTTGGTTTGTTTTTTAAAACATTTGTTTAGAAAATATTCAGCCACCTTTTTTTAAACTTTTTTTTTACGACAGGTAGCATCCCGACATTAAAACAAACATATCCTGTTCAATAATTTCCGTGGCTGTAGGTAACAAACAGTCACACATTGCTTTTTAAATATAAAGATGTATAGATATAATATAAATAATAATAAAACACGCTAGACAATATTATACAGTGTGTGGTAGAGGCGGCCGGAGAAAGCCAACAAATAATGTTTAGACATTTTTCAGTGTGAGATTTAAGAAATTGTTCGCACTTGTTGAAAGTTAACCAATTAAAATATGTCTCGGAAAAAACAAAATGCGCACCTTTTGCGAAATTTATTGCCCCCTGTGTCTTTGCTCAATGAACTAGCCTGATGGTATCCTCAGCTTGTTCAATCTTAGTCTAGAATCTTTCAGGCTGCGTTGCAGAGGGTGTCTTTCATCATTATTAAATCGCATATAGACTTTAGCGCTTGCTGGTGACAGTTCTAATGGGAATATCCCGAGAAATAAAGCAGCAATGTTTAATACATGTTCATATGCCTAATCATTTATTTGTAGTTAGGAGACACACACACACACAAAATCCAATTTGCCGAAAAGTTTTCCTTTTTGTTAAAGAAGAATGCAAAGGACATTATGGAATGATAAAAAAAAAAAAAAAACGTTCTCTTTGGAAAACGTGCAAACTTCAATTGGATTAGACATTTTAAAAAGAGACATTCGGACATCCTATTTTAAAAACTGCTTTCATGAGGTACAACTGTGTGTACCTGACAAAAATTGCTAACAATTATATGATAATTTAAGTGTATGCTACTGAAATGTAACAGTCTGCCAGGTGTGCTCGAAAGTTGCAACGGTTCTGTTATAAGGTGAAATTTATTGTGTCAAAATATGTATGGGTCATTAAAAAAACTGTTAGAGACATGCCAAACAGATTTGCATATTCATATAGACAGTTTGATGTTGAATAATCCATGGATGCAGAATGCCCGTTTTATTTGCCCTTTTAACTTGACTTCACAATTCATCAATATCAACACATACGTTATATTATTTCCCTTGCTGAGGAGTTTCTTGTACCTGTGTCTTGTGCTTGTATCTTGTGCTTGTATCTTGTGCTTGTATCTTGTGCTTGTATCTTGTGCTTGTATCTTGTGCTTGTATCTTGTGCTTGTATCTTTTGATATTAATTATTATAATTGTGTCATTTACTTGTTCGTAATTTTGTTATTGTGTGTATGTGTGTGTGTGTGCGCGCGCATGTCTGTATGGGTGTGTGTGTGTGCATGTGTCTAGGCATTATATTGCAGTCTCAAAGAATAAATCATTTACTGCTGTGTAGATCATAGTCAGTGTCAGCGCAAATTTTGTTTAATTAATCACACCGAAGTCTTCCCCAATTTGTTTCACAATTTACCACATGACGAATGCGCTGATATAAGTTAATAGACATTCGTTGCAGCTGGGGACAGGAACAAGACGGCTGTGGTTACTATCTAACCTTATATCACCCATTTTTCTAGTGCACATTTTCGGGCATACATCAGTGTTAGTGAATGTGTCATCACAAACATGTTTGATGATCTTTTAGTCTAATTATTTGGTCTCAAGTGCGTCTATCAGTTCTGAATCCTGCCTGGGTTTTACTGAACCGGTTATTATTTTCCGTGTGGAATGTTACACTTTTATTTACGACTGTTTCTTGTATATTCCCAAGGTGGGACGTTAGTTATATAAATCTACTTTTTTTTTTTAGGGTCCTTATAATTCGTTTTAAATGGTATAATTTTCGCTTCTTTCCATTTTTATGGAATGTCTCCTTCTCTCCAAATGCCATTGTATAAATTCGTGATCTGCATAGTGGTTTAAGCTGGTAGTATCTTATTTATGGTATAGTTTAGAATGTCAGCTCCGGCTGCTGTGTTAGATTTGGCTTGGACTGCCGTGTTAGCTTCTTCTGTAGTGATATCTGCATCTAGTTATATGCTTTCTTTCTTAATTATGTGTTTAGTTTCCTTCATCTTTTCATTACGTTTTCTCCGTTCTCGTTGGTCTAACCTATCACTGGAACAGACTCGTAGAAGTGCTGTCTGAAAATATATGCCTTATCTTTATAATTGGCTTAATATTTGTGAGTCAGACTCGTAATTCCAACGTACCCCGATCAAAACCCACTGCTGGATGCATGGATTGTTGTCAAAGTATGGGGCGTCACAGGTCGACCCAGCCTCAAATGATTACCAGGATGGATGTCCTGGGGAAGTAAAGAGGGGCGGCATAATGCTGACCACAATACCCACCTCGTATTGTGCTGTTGAGCTGGTAGGTAGGCTGTCTAGCTAATGTCCTCCTGTAACACTCTGATGACTGAGAAATTAACGTGGAACAGAATTAGATGGTCACGGGAAACCACAAACTGTGTCTTCTACCTAGCAATGGACAATAACAATATAGGTTTATCTAGATTTTAAACTTACAAGTCAAAACAAATATAAAATAATAATAACATTAAAATATAATTAAGGCTCAGATGTGAGAGTTCCATCAAGTCATATGTCGGGATTATATACAATAAACTATATTGTGTGACATGTATTAAAATGGTTTTTGAATGTGTGGATGATATATGAGAGACATTATTTATAGAAAGCATAGTATATCCTAGCTGAACTCAGATTAAAAATAATAATAATCTGCTTAGGTGTTGATTACAATTTTTGGCAGGTGCACATACAAATGTGCCCTATAAATGTAAACCACACGACGAGTGGCTGCATTCATTATTTGATTATTTACCGTCCTTTCGCTATAACAATGTCCCACTCAACATCAACATCACACAATTCGGAGCCTGCACTTACGTCCCCTGTTCCCTTGATCAGATGTGACCCTGTGAACTTTACTGATAATTGAAAAGATAGTTTTCCTTAACCGCACAAAACGCAGTCAACAACAGCACCATGTTCTAGTGTCCCACTAATATCTCGTGATTTCTGGTGACGTTCCATGCTAATATCACCCTCCCCTCCTGGTTATTTTTCCCACTGTTAAATTAGTCATTTTTGGGTGGGTGGGAGTGCAAGGGGTGTCTCCGTGGCCAAGTGGTCAAACCGGTTGCCTTGCTACTGAAAGTATCTGGATGCATTTAACGGACTACGGCGTTCAGTTATGTAGTTCCGATATAGCTGTGGGGTGGAGATGGTCTCTGAGGTCATGGAGACAGGGCTTTGTGTGACATTTCTAGCGCAGGTGGCTAGCATTTCTGTGGAGAGAGCCAGAGAGAGTGAGAAAGCGAGAGAGAGAGAGAGAGAGAGAGAGAGAGAGAGAGAGAGAGAGAGAGAGAGAGAGAGAGAGAGAGAGAGAGCGATTTATATGGTAAAAAGCCTGGTGCTTTTAAGATGATCTAATTCTAATTCTCTTACGTTGACCACCTTTAGCTAGGTCAGATCACATTTCTGCTCTCTTTCCTGTCTGCTATATTTGTGGTGACGTTTCTGGTCTCGATCTCATTTGGTTTTGGATTGTGTTCATTTAAGACGATCCTCCTGATTTGATCTTTAACCATCCAATATTTTGCTCAGCCCTACGACACATCCTAATGACCTCTATTCTCATGACTTCTGCAGACATTAACTGTTTCTACTGGCGTATTGTTCTCCAGTTTGTGAACGAAGATTGTAAAAATGCACGGAGAAAACGGCTTTGTTTTGAACAGGACGCAACTGTGCTGCTGTCAGGCACGGCCTAAATAAGACATTAGGAACCAGACGCTGGCCGCAATTATCAGTTAGAAAATTTTTTTTTTTTGTGGTACAATAAATGCGTTTAAAAATCTAGGCGTACATATGACCATACCTACACAAAGATGCTACCGATTATCAGCTGCCTTTGAATAAGGGTCCATTTATTGAAATGCACAGGAAAATACCCACACCCACATAACAGTGATGACAACTATTGCTAAATTTTGTTGATGGTGATCAGGGAATACAAACACATTCTAAGGACACAATTTCCAAGGGGGGTGATGTAGTTTATGTCACAAACGCTAGCAATTGTGAAGACATTGTTTGTGACAATGGTATCTCCCTTTCTAAACGCATGTATCCATTGAAGGCAACCGACAGTATTAGCTTGTACAATCTACTTGGACTTCAAGTAAAACACGTTGTGTGAGCTATGCATACTGTAGTTTGATAGACATCGTCGCAAAACATTTTTAATGCAACAGTCGAGCAAACCTGTCTGACAATTAATCATGCAATGGCGGTTAAATTGACATGCTAAACACTTTGAGGAATTCGTGGCAGGTGCATCCATATATGCCTTATATTTGTAATTGATATCGCAGAAAATATCTCACTTATTAAACGATTTATTCATCATTGTCTAGGACAATGCTAATGGTTAGCCACTCTTTGATTCTCAAGTGAAATGGATATGGTCTGTCATCTTCACAAAAATGTTCAGTGACGTGTTGGAATTACTGGTCATCTCGTACAAGTATTACGCCATTGCATATCTTCTGCTAAACATTACAATGTGCTCGTGACTACGTGTACGGAACGTATACAGTCAATGCAGGGACTGGACGCAGAAAGAATGTGTTTCTTGTTTGCTAGGAGAAAGGGGTGAGGGGGTTAAGGAAGGTCTCAGATCCTTCAGTATGTTCTAGGAGGTAGTCTTAAGTGCCCTAAAAATTCTTTAAGTACAAATTAATAATATGAATTATAATGATAGCAACAGTGTCCCCAAAGGCAAATAAATATTAGTACGCATTTTAAATAATGTGAAACAGGATGAAACAATTTCTAAAAAAGAGACCTTTCCATGATGGTTAGGTAACAGCGAATCTCCTGCACAAAGCTTTTATCATCTGATAGCAACAGGCAGTATGCGCTCTGAATGGATAGAAAGCATTCGGAAATAGCCCTTAACTTCCGTAATCTGGATCTACACACCGGGTCTTGCGGGCGTAAAGGGAAATGAGCGGGCGGACCAACTGGCAAGCACTGCACTGATGATTGCGGGAAAAAGCATGGACAGAGCAGATATCGTCAACGCTGTACGTACTGGGCTAGTGGATAATGACGAATCCCTGACACTCACACGATTGCGTGACATGGGAGTTTAGCATGGTGAAGCACGTCTTTGCCGTCTTCGAGGTCGAAAAGGGAGACAATATAACCAGCTTCTTATAGGGACAATTAGTAGAAGTACTTTGGAGTGTCTGCTGCTTCAGAGGACTGCCCACGCATGGGTGTGCCCAATGTGCAGTGACGTCGATTGTGAGAACAAAACACAAAATAACATTTTCTAGGAAGTCGGCATTCCGAAACCCAAGTTCAAGGTGTCTCCTTCGTGCCAAAGAACTGCATGGCTGTTGGGTGAACAGTCGTTAACGACGGCAAGCAGGTCGTTGTAGGGGTGACGCCTGCTGATGGATGTAATGTCCTAAGTCCCTTCCCCAGCTAAAAGGTGAGGGTACTGCTGGGGCGACCATTTATCAACCCTCACATAATGCTTCAGGTCAAAATTAACGCTAGGCACGGTCACCTTTTTTTTTTTTTTTTAGCCATGGCAAATGTTTTTTTTTTTTTTTTTTACTTCTGCCAGGCGGTGGCCGTCGCATTATTGCTCCATTTGTAGACTGGAAGCATATAGTTTCGTCGCCCAGCTTCTGAGTTGAGTGCATGGTGTGACACTGTGAGCTACGTGTGTTTTTCATTGGCACAGGAGCGGAGCAACTATGGGGTGACCCGTTTGCTATGAAGCTGAAACTAGGATTACCAGATTACCAGATTGTATGATCTGAGGGGAGAGTAGCTCAGCCGACTGCACTTAAAATTGTTCCTAGCTCTAGAAATGCGTATTTTCCAATTCCAATTCCTTAAAAACAAAAACAAAAAATAAAACAAAAACCAACCACCTTTAACATGCTGCTAACTAGCCGAAGCTGCAAGCAGTCTCTGGCTATATTTGTGGTCTTGTTTATTTGCGCCACTTTCATAGCTGACGTTCTGTTATTTTCGCCGTCTCTGGGCTTAATGCTTCTTTGCTCCATGGCAGACCGCCATCATTTATAGTTGTACTTTGCCGAAAAGTACTGAAACCCGTTTTTGGGTTAGGATAGATCCGCAATTTGAACATATTCCGCGTGTGACCATAGTGGTCTTCCTGCAATTACCATTATTTTTGAGTCATATGTATTATAAGGCTGCAAGCAAAAATATCGTTTCGAACTAATAGGCAGTTGTCGAGAAAATAGCTAAAGCCCTGTGAGTACAGTTACTTTAACATGTAAACGTCATCTCCATTTGTTATTTCATTTGCCCGTGTCCGAGTATATGTGAATACCATGGAAGCACATTTATCGCTAAACACAGTTAAATCCAAGTGTCAAATGTTAAAATTATGACCTGATCCATCCATTCAGTTTCCTTTATGTTCGATATACACGCCAGTAGAATGTTTTCTTTGTCGTTTAACTTTCACAAAACAATGTTATTATTTAAACGACATATAACCCTTACCATCTGGTCACTACAGTCATGTTTTCTGTCAGTGAAATAATACATTTCATCAAGGAAACGCTAACCATGTAAATCTAATCCAAACAATAATGTATGCGAGTTGCCTAATCATGACCTGGTTATATCCGTGTATGTCTGCTCAAAAGTGAAGTCTTAAAACAAATCGTAAACATCCAACTGATCTTTGCTTTTAAAGAAGCAAGAAGTGCTCAACAAGTCTCACTGGAGTTGAGCTTTGATGCTTGTTTGGAATACACTATCTACACAAGTCACAGATGCCAGACCTCTTCAGAACCCTGTCGTTGGAAATATCAGTGCATTGAGATGGTTAGACAAAGCTCAGTCTGCAAGTGTCCTAGGGCTAATAGCACAAGTTGTATGTTGATTAACCAGTACTCAGATGCACATTGTGTGCGTCTCGTTTGTATATGTGTGTATGTATGTGTGTGTGTGTGTGTGTGTGTGGGTGGGTGGGTGTAATTGTAGTGGCTGTGATACCCATGATTACATCGACAACAGTCATACTGATTATGAGATATATACCGTAGGCTAAGTGTTAATTCATCTAGTTAGTTAGTTAGTTAGGTTAGTTAGTTAGTTAGTTAGTTAGTTAGTTGGTTAGTCTGGCTATGATCATTGCACTCCGGACATGTCCATAGTGCTGAGATCCTCCCCTCAGTATGAATCCTAACGTCCGATGGCTAATAGTACCAGTTCTATGTTCATTAACAAGTCTTCTGGCGTGTCTGGTGTGCGTCTCGTTTTTTGCTATGCCGATCCTAATTCCCAAGGCTGCCATTCTGGCGAGTGATGTGGATTCACTGCCACCAAAGTCCTCTATCCTTCCAATTTCTCAGAGGGCATTAATAATATCAGCATGATCCATAAGCTGACCATCGGTAATGATAGCGGATCCAGCCAACCTGTCAGCTCTTTTATTTCCATCGACGAATGCGTATCCCGGAACAAAAATAAAGGTTACTCCACGCACAGTAGAATTCTGTAATGATTTAAGCCAATGTCTTCGCACCGAACCTGCCTGAACCCTCCGGATCATACTCATTGAATCTCTGAGTATACATACGCGGGTGTATGTTTGTGTTTCGAGCCAGGCAAACGCTTGCGTCACTGCCATCAACTCCATCGTCATGCTGCTGGTTGTCTTGGAGAAACCGCCGTTGGCTTCTTTGACTGTTCTGCCCACTGAGCGTGTCGTGAATGCCCATGCGCTTCTTTTTTGGCGTATAACGGATCCGTCTGTGTAGATTAGTGTATCTGCATCGTCTGAATTTTCACTGATGAGAGCGTTGACCTCTTCATTAGCAGCAACATGATTATCTTCTCTACACTGCCTGCTGAGATGGCTCATTCATCTAAATACACAGTAACATACTTACATAGATAAAAGTGACGACATAATTTCTTGTTGAGTGTGATCATGGGATTAAACACATTCTGTGGACACAGTAACAATGGGAACGATACAATCTTTTAGACATTATCAGCGGTGAAGATATTGTATGCGACAAAGGAATGTGTCTTTCTATCTACATCGATTTCTTGAAGTGAATCTTTTGTCCACAATAGTGGACACAAAGGCAAGAATATAAAGGTTCTTGAACGCACAGAGGAAGACCCGGGAGAAAAAAAATCAGGAAGATAAGGACAAAAGAAACATATAGGGACACGACAAGAAGGAGCGGTCTGCCTGTGAGAACAGCGGGGCCATAAGTAACATACTTATCATGTTCGATGTGGTCTAATGTGTGGTAAACATAATACATAGACTGTCAGATCACTGAGACGGAAATATAATTAATCAAGACTTGTCTACTGATTTTAACTCACATTTATTTCTTCTGTAACACTACAAGGTACAGCGGCATGCACCTGACAAAATTGGTTTATGAAGCCGTGAGTACATAATTTTTATTCTTGTCTTGTCTTGTCCATAATTGCCTCACAGCGTAGTTGGGAGTCGCAGTTTTCTATCCTGGGCCAGGTGTGTTGCATGTGTTGTTGTTAGTCCGTGTTGCCTCAGGATCTCTGATATATTGTCTATCCATCGTACTCTCGGTCTGCCTCTTGCTCTAGGGCAGTAGTGTTGTTCGTTGTATGCTCGTAGAGGCATTTGGTCGGTTTGCATTCGCATCAAGTGGCCAAACCACTCTATTTGTTGCTTCTGTATGTATTGCAGGCATGGTGTGGTTCCTGCAATTGATCTAATGTTCTCGTTTCGAACTCTGTCTCTCCTTGTGACATTGGCAGCCTTACGTAAGCATTTCATTTCGCACGTCGTGATCTTTTTCTCCTGTGCTCTTGTTAGGGACCAGGTTTGGCATTGGTAGCAGAGGGTTGGTATAAATATGCAATTTATCAGTTGTCGTTTTAGTGCCATAGTGATGCTTGGGTGTTTTAGCAGTGGTGAGAGTTGGTAAGTTACTGCGTTCGCCTTTTGACATCTTGCCTCAAGTTCCCTATCAATTCTTCCATCATCTGTGAAGATGCTCCCAAAGTATTTAAATTGTTGCACTTGTTTGAGTTGTTCGTTGTTAACTTGAATAGTTAGTATATTAGGTGTTCTACTTATTTTCAGAATTTCTGTTTTGGTGATGCTGATCTTCATGTTATTTTCGTTGCAGACTGTGTGTAGCGCATTTACGTGGATTTGAAGTTCTTTTTCGTTTTCATGAATTATGCTTTGGTCGTCTGCGAAAAGTATTTCGTTCAGTTGGGGATGTACTTCTTCAGGATCGGCTTGTATGTTTTCATTATAATGATCTCTTTCAACTAACTCTGTCTCACTGCTTGGTGTAGTTAACATTTCGCTTATCATTACATGGTTTGCTGCTGTTGTTAATCTGTCCATGTATATATTGAATAGTAGTGGTGATAGTACACAGCCCTGTCTTACTCCTGTTCTTAGTATGAATTCGTCTGTCACACCAACATTTGTTCTAACTACGCTTGAGCTTGTTTGGTACAGAGATCGATGTTGTCTAGTAGCTGACCTTGTACTCCATAGTCGTTCAATATATTCCATAGTTTGTTCCTATCTACCCTGTCAAAGGCTTTTTCTTGGTCAATGAATGCTATATTGAGTTGTTTGTTATAGTCTATTGCCTTTTCACTAAGTTGTCTTAGGGATATATATAATTTTTATAATATACTAGCTGTACCCGGTCACGCGTTGCTGTGGCATAGTTTGGCTAAATGGAAATGAAAGAAAATAGAAATCGCATGTGTCTAATACAATCATTGTCTGCTCAGATATAGAGATAGTCTTTGATCCCCACCCCACCCCCCCCCCAACTAAATCCACCTACTACCCTCCCCCTTATCAAATTTATGTCATTACCCCCCCTCCCCCCGTCCCTCCCCTCTTCCACCAACTACTGCTTTCTCCCTCTTCGAAATATTTGAAAATCATTACCTGGCGATATTTTGTTGTTGCTGTAACTGACATTGACATCCCTGTCCATCTGGACTAAAATGGGGAGCAGGAATTGTAATAGGTAGTGAATGGGGCTAGTGTAATATTTACCACATCATCCTTCAAGTACCAGTACAACTACTAAAATAATGTTACTGTTATCTGTGTTACCATTGGAGTAGACAGAGAGTCGTGAGCCAGAAGATTTGGTTCCTCATGGCTAGTGCTGTCGCCACAGACTGGTCAGATTAGGATGTATAATTTCACTTGCCGACAGAAGAACGTCATAACCTTACCGGCGGTCTTCACATGAGAGCACTATGGTGTAACAGCCCAACCACAACTATTACTGCTGCTGCTACTTTAAGTGGGTAAAGCAGTTACTGTGACTTAAAGCTCTCTCAGTAAATAGTTTGCCCCCCCCCCCCCCCCAATTCACCGACAACTCTTTCCCTCATTGAAGTAGTTGGGGGGAAAAAAAAACTTGAAAAGCAAATGAACACAGCAAAAAAAAAACCACCATAATTAGGAAATGAACGCCATGGTAAACAGCACAGCTTAAAATTCCAACGCAGATGAAATAACTAAATCTATATGAAAATAAATGAAAATCTATAAAAATTTCAGCGTAACCATGCAATCTGAAAGTTTAATAATGCAATCATAAGTATGCGAAATGGTCAAATTTAATTATCAAATGGTTTACCCATTTACTTGTCTTTTTTTTTTTTTTTTAAGGCAACATGGCTAGTGCTGTCACCACGACAGAGCAGATAAGGATATTATTTTAGTCTGGGGTAAAAAAAAAATTAACTACTGCGGATTCGAACCCAGGTCTCCCGCACAGGAACCCAGTGTTCTAACCATTTGACCAAGCAGCCACTTAATCGGTATAGAAAAAGAGAACTTAACAATTAGAGATGTGTGTCCCTAGTTCTGTGTCCTGATTAAAACACAATTCAAAACCGCAGGCGATTGTTTTCTTTTAGACAGATACTCCAGATATATTAATGAAACGGCACAACAATAGAAATCGCACGTGTCTAACACGGTTAAAGAAGTTAATGTCGCAGTCAATGTCTGCACCGACGTGGAGATAGTCCTTGATTTCCCCCCCCCCCCACCCACCCCCATCGAAGGTTGTTTGAAAAAAAACAGAAAATAGAAATCGTGTTTAATATGGTTTTTGTGGCAAATATAGAGATAGTCTTGTTTGCTGTACCTAGAACTACTCTATGTATTAGAGAAGGCGTTGTCTGCACGTAACTCGCCGGCGAATGGCGGAAGCCTTGCGTTCTGACTACGGCGTCGCATGGGCAATTACTAACGTGGCTATAATTAGAAATCACTAAAGTTATAAATATTAGTTGCGTATATTATTGCATAAATTGTGGTCACCTATCTCTAACAGTGACAGGTTGAATTTCAAACCACGACAGTTCAAAATCCGGTATCACAACAAACATATCCTGAAAATTTCAGCTAAATCGGTTCAGTAGTTTCCGAGTCTATAGGGGTGAAACAAACTCACAAACATTGATTTTTATATATATAGAAAACATAAAATATAATTTCAAAAATATAATTTTTATTTCTGAATAAAAAACATGTGCCAGCGCACAGCTCAACGCAACTAACCTTGCTGTGGAATATTATTTGTTGCTAGAGAGCCGTGTTTGAATTATTTCGGACCTGTACAGCGGATGTAAATCAAAGACCCGTCTTCAAACATGTATGTCGATTATGAGAATTGAAGTATCCACTATTAGGATGAAAATTATCCGGCTACAAGTCAGTGAAACCCGTTTAACCGATCGTGTATATTATACCCCCGACTGCATAAGGGGTGGGGCTTTAAAATAAACACACACACACACACACACACACACATAAGTGGCGTCCTATTTTGGGATGAGGTTAACCTATGCGCTTGCCAGTTGATATCTTTTAAAACCCTTGTCACATTTAACACGTGCACATCATTCGTGACTCATACTGATTTATTTCATTTTATTACCACGATTTCTCCATTTGTTATAACATGCATATGACCCTTGGGGCATGGACAATACAATGCATGTTAATGTTGCAAGTTGTAATAGGTTTGTCTTCTACACAATTTTAACACTCAACAACCCACATGCCTATATCAGCAGAATCGCTAGACGAGACCTGAGATTAACAAGCGAAATTGCAGACACATTATTTCAGTAATTTTAAAGAAATAGCCAATTATATTGTAATCATATATTCAGAACATAGACTATGGAACAAGCCATTGAAACTAAATAAAATGCGATGTAAAGAATGACACTGGAGGTTCATTGAAAGTATTATGTACGACAGTGTGACTGTGTAACAGAAAAGCACCACTGCTGTAATTACATATGCTGCCAGCGATGACAAAATATAGAGAGGCCTGATCGACAACTCACCCAACATGTTATATGGCACTTGATAACTAAGATAATGTTTTTATTTAAAGATCTGACACTCACCACATATCGTCCTGAAGAATATAGAGCAGCACGTATAGCAGCTTGAGATGTCAGAAATGCCAAAGAACATCATGGCAGAAGTGCTTCGAGAAACTTCTACAATAATATCAGAGCCGTGAGAGTTACAAACGAGCAATACGATCCAACAGAAATTATAAAAGACGAGTTGCAGTAATTAGAAAGGGGGGGGGGGGGGGGTCGTGGAGAGATATCGTCAACAATTTCAAACGAGCTACTTAACCTACGATCAGAGGAACAATCCACACAACACACGATCACAACAGTTTACATATGCAAAAACATATATATGAACCCTGCTCATTACCACGCACAACAGACTGGCATGTAGACGAATCTAGGAAATGCTTTCTCTCGAGTCTACAAGCGATGCAAGCCTCGCTGATGCGAGAACGACATGCGTTTAGATTTTCTAAGCATGTTCGGAGTGCCCGTTGGCAATGACTACATGTCAAGTTGTACAATCAAACTTAATCCACATCTTTTCAAATTCACCCTAAAAAGCATCACCTGTGTATACAATTTTATCACCTAGGCGTGCATTTGAATTCACTGATCATTTCTTGTACTGATGATCCTGTTTCCTCAGCTATTTATTTCTGACGCCCTCAGACCAAAGTAAACATTACTCTATGCAGGGCTGCTTTGCTCAGCGGCAATGTCACAAATTCATCACTGTGTATTTTCTCGTCAATTGCACCAACATTTGTGATAGGGGAATCCTTGTGTGTCATCAAAGGGACACCACTCTTTAGCATGTGCCCACCGGTATCGCTCAACACCTCGTCTAGAAAGTGTTCTCTGCCTTCTGCTATTTCAAAGCAGATTTAGGTATTTCAAATAGACGACAAGGCTGTGCTGCATGTACACCGGTGATGTATTCTTGTACAGCTCACATAGCTTCATTCTGTATGTGTTCCAGGTTCTACAAATGACTGTGGGATCACGTGACTAGTCCCAGATCATACCCCATCACTGAAATAATTAGCTGCTGGTCTCGAGTTACATAAATTTTTGTTCCCTATTTTCCTGTTTCGCTTTTCCTGTTCTGATCTGCAACATCTTTTTTCAACATGGCACTAGAGAAAGACATATACTGATTCATTTTAAGTGTCAGAGATATTACCCACAACGGTATGGAGGGGACAATTCACTGTTTTGACTCAGTGTTGCCACTTTGGATCTTTTATATCCAAATTTATATATTTTTTCATTGCATTTAGATACTGTTTTTGACTTTTAGATCGTAAATATTTTTCTAGATCTTTTCATATGGAGTTAGATATTTTATAGATTTTTTTTTCTTTCATTGCCAATTTAATAATTACTGTGTAAAATATTTACTACAATATTTTTGTTTTGGTCTGGCACGTACATTGTGACAACTGCCATTACTTGAACTTTGAACCCTCACTGGGGTCAACGCACAAATATCTGGCAGCTCCGGTACTGATTAATGAAAACGCGCGTAAATCATACTAACTTTGTTTCAACCGTATCCTCACTGTGCTGATTTTGCGTTTCTTTTTCATGTGATTTAAAAAAATTAATTGCTCACCTTCTTATATGGCTTTCACTTTGAGAAAACCTTTCAACATGCCAAAAGTAAAGTATGAGCAAAAAATTTGGAAAGAGTGGGTGTATGATGACAAAATTAAAAACTGGGGATATGACCAAAGCTTGTTGTAAGTTCTGTAAGTGTGAAATTAAAGCGAAAATACAAAACTTAAAGAGTCATGCAGAGACTAAAAAAAAGCATAAAACTGCAGTTTTATTTAAAGATATTACACCGCTGACACATGTTTTAAGAACTATACTGATAAATGAATCATCAAAAGTTGAAGCATCACTCGCAATGTTTTTAATTTGTCACTGTGCAATTTCAAACTGTGACTATTTGATCGATTTGTAAAAAAAATCTTAGACTAGTTCAATTTGAAAAGTGTGGTGTAGAAAGTATAGTTTATGAACTGAAGGACCTTTTAATCAGCAAACAATTAGGCTTGAAGAATTTGGCTGTAATTGGTACTGATAGTGCCTCAGTGATGGTTGGTATAAGCAATGGCGTTTATGCCAAGTTGAAGGAAGCTAACCCATCAATACTTATCAAATGTATGCGTCAATCATTGCAGCTAGCATTATCACATGCTTCATCTAAATATTTACCAAGGAATTTGGAATACCTTATTGCTGAGACACTCTACTGGTTTTCCAAATCATTTGTCAGACAACAGCAATTCAATACATTATATACAGCCTTGAATGATGGTTCCACACCACCGAAAATTCTGTCAGATATCAAAACTAGATGGTTATCAATTTAACCAGCTGTTGAAAGAATTATGAAGCAATGGCTGAAGTTGAAGACACACTTTGAAATAACAAGACAAATGAAAAGTGCTACACAGCTGAAATACTATATGGAATGTACAGTGAAAAAAAAAATGGTAATTCATTCTCTTTTTATAACCTATTCTAATGGAAGTGCAAAAAAAGTTAATAAACTGTCCGAATCTAAACTTGTTGATAAAGTTAAATTCCTTGATGATCTCACCTTGCTATTTCACTCGGTAAAAGACTGGTGCTGCAAACTTCTAAAGCTAATTTGCTCACTTGCACTATAGAAAGCTATTTGGCTCCTAAGCCACACCTTGGATATTAAATCGAATCAAAAATTGATGATTTAAAGACAAAAAGACTGTTAACAGAGAATGAAGAGAACAACTTGAGAGAACGCTGTCAAGATTTCCTTATCTCATTATTGAAGCAATTGAAGCAGAGACTTCCTGAAAATCTAGATGTTTTGAAAAATATTTCACTTTTTTCTGTGAGCAACATACTTCAGCCAATAAAGGACATACCTAAATATTGTAAAGTTATGAGATTTTTAGGGGGGCTACTGATAATAGTGTCGCGGAAGCAGAATATCAGTTAACCAAAATAAAGTTAGCTGAATGGACAAAACAAAACAGAAACTAAAGCGTTTTGGAGTGAAGTGAGACAATTTAAAGATGCCTCAACAAGTCCCATTCTGTAAGCTCTTTAAAGTGCCATGTCTACCATGATACTACCCACTCAAATGCTGACGTAGAAAGAGTTTTCAGTGCTAGGAAATTATATCAAATATAACCTGAAAAACAGGATGAAATTTGACCTCTTAATGCTATCGTGCCATTAAAATTCGGCCTGATGAGACTAGAGAAATAAGCCTACTGCCCCACTTATAAAGAAATTTGAACAGCTAAAGCATACCAGGGTCATTTTGGATCTGAAGCTTCAACTTCATTATCCAAGCTAAGTTTATCCTGTGGATCTTGTGAGGCAGACATCAGTGAAGGTGAGGACATGATTCTATAGGGTAAGTCATATAACAAAAGCTATGTAATTTTTGACTTTTTTCAATTTGGATGTTTTGTCCTAGATCTTTTCCACGCAGATTTAGATTTTTTTAGACACCGTTTTGGATATTTTTTTTGTCAAAGAAAAGTGGCAACCCAGACTCTGTTGTGAACTGAAATCACAATTATGTTGACCACACTATAGATCACATCGCCCAGTCTGTGCTTTCATGGACCCGCTGTTTATAACCGTGGTGGTGTCTGGGATTATTTCCCTAGTAAGCGGTCACACTTGATGATTGTGTTGTTTCGTTATTGTTTTGGTTATTACTATTTTTCCTGCCGTATTTCAGTTAACGGCCAGAGTAACTAATAACGATTGCTTGAAAGAAGCTAATGAAAGCAGATCTCTGTATACAACAATAAGAGA
Organism: Candidula unifasciata; assembly: GCA_905116865.2. Classification (NCBI taxonomy): domain Eukaryota; kingdom Metazoa; phylum Mollusca; class Gastropoda; order Stylommatophora; family Geomitridae; genus Candidula; species Candidula unifasciata. The sequence continues at coordinate 51,596 of CAJHNH020002969.1, forward strand.
AGAGAAAAACACTGTTCTTTGGTCACATATATGAGAAGAGAGATATTGAGAATATCGTGAAAACTGAAAAGATCAGTGTAAGAAAGGAAAAAAGGCAGACCAAGAGAGATAATGCTCAATGGGCTGACACGATACATAGAGGGATATAGTCAAGATAGCTGTTTCCAGGCAAGCAGAGATCGTGATCTGTGAAGACGCATGAGCGCCTACGCCAGTTGGCAGGGCGCATGATGATAATCATGATTTCAGTTTATAACCTCATACACACTGAAATATATAAATAGTTATAGTGTTTAGTTGTATCTATTACATGTTTCACGTATGCTGCTAATAATAATAATAATAATAATAATAATAATAATAATAATAATAATAATAATAATAATACAATTATCCAAAGAGCAATCGTGCATCAAACGGAAATGATGTCTTCATCCCAAATATACACGTTTCGGCAAATGACATGATCAATATAAACAGGCAGCCTGACAGTTTTTACCTCTAGACTGCTAACTAAAGTGTTAGCATCCCTGCAACAAAAATAATCGCTTTATGAATAACCACCCAATAGTGCACATTCTAGATCCGTGTTTAACATACTCAGAAGTTATAACTGAGGGACAAGTAACGGTCACACCAGACACTACCTGACTGAAGCATTCTGTCGTATACGAGAAGGAACGTTTGAGAAAGAGAAAGCAGGATTCTTTTCCACAACTTCAGGATTGACCAATCGGCAATTGGTGTGTGGTGAGGTAAGCATCACACCAATCGCTTTTACTGCCAAGGTCTATAACTTTTAGCCACTCAAGGCTGAAATGGATACATAAGACACAGTGTATGTAGGTGGATGGTACGGAATCATGTGTGGACGGAACAGTGGGAATATAGTTGTGCGAAAGGTACAGATGAATGAGTACATGGATTTAAATGTATTACTGTATGCATGTATATGTGTGTATGAGTGTGCATGTGTGTATATATATGAGAGCGTGTATACTTATATATTTGTGAGTGTATGAATGACAGTGCAATCAAAGAAACCATAAACTGTGTTGCTGTATGTCTGTTCATTAATGAGAACAAATGGAATGAAGGGTGTAAGCAGCAAGAACGCCATCAACGCACACCATCCACCAAAACATGATACGTCAGTACCGGACAGGTCACATACCAGTAACGGGACATAACTTAAAAGTGACACTACCAGACGAAATTACAGACAAAGCGACACAAAACACATAAGACATGGAAGAGTGAATATCACTACGTGTGGATGTACTCGTTTTTTTATGAATGTAAGTACAGGCATTGGTAAACGTATATGAAAGAGTTGGCGTGTGTACGTAATGTCAATTAGGTATGCATACACGGATAAGCATGAAAGGACGTACAAATATGTAGTGTTGTGCATGTATGAGTACTCGAGTGCATGTACGCATACACCTAGTTGGGTGCGTCCATATACTCCGGGGATTCATAAACAAAATCATCCCACTCCACAGCATGCATACAACATGCACATGACCGACAGGACTCATAACAAAAATATGACTGACAGCAAATAGGGAATACAAGTGACTCGATAATGACAGGACTAGAACGCATAACCTCCAATACCACCCCATCACTGGGATGATAGCAAAGGTTGGTAACGTGATACACATAGTCCCGGCAAAAAGCCACGCTAGAATCCAGCAAGACGGCAACGACGAGAATTGACTGAATGGCCTCCCGCTCCCCTTCCGCCCACCTTTCCCTAACTCTTTCAGATGCACTATGAGTTTAACCCCTTAACCCATTCCCACAGAGAGCACTTGAGTTCGTTGCCCAACATGCCACAACAATTCTTATCGCCGATCATTTGGATCTCAAAGCGTGAGCTGGACGGTCCGGTTATTTGGTATTTACGTACACCGGAGCTTAGCTATCAACACAACCCATCACATAATAACAAATGACGACTGGACCCACCTAAGACTCCACACAAACTCTCACACACATATCCATTACATGACTAACCCGTTCATATTACAGGAAGACAATTATAAGACCACTATGGTCACACGCGGAAAATTTTCACATTTCGGAACTATTCACATTCAAAAACTGTTTTCAGTACTTTTTGGCAAAATTAAAATACTCAAAATTTTAAAACAATAAATGGTGGCCGAAAGGTCGTTGTGTTTGGAAGCTCGCTCTCCTTCGAGATACGCCTAGCCAGATCAAAGGGAGACAGAACAAACAGGAAACACCAAGAATGAAGAAGGAAGACATGCACCAGTGACAACAGGACGAGCGGTTTGATTCGGATGGAAGCATTAAGCCAGAAATGGCACAAACACCAGTATTCAGTCACGAAAGTGACGCAAATAACCCAGACCACAAATATAGGCGGAGACTGTTAGCAGCCTAGGCTAGCTAGCAGCAGTCTGAACGTGGTCGAGCTTTTCTTTTTTTTTCTCAAAAGGACTTGGACTTGGAGGCTGGCTGGGTCTAGGAGTTAAAGTCATTAAAAAAAATTTAAAAAGTAAAAACAACCTAGCTCTCTCAAAAACTGAACTGACAACTTTCACATCCTCAGGCGAGCGTGCAGCGGCTACACCAAGACGACTCCCAGTCTGGTATAAGCACAGTTATAAACGGCGGGTCCATGAATACACAGACATGAACTGGACGATGTGATCCATTGTTGCTAAACAGAATTGTCTCTTCAGATCACCACCGAGACGGAAGTATAAATAACTCACACATATTTCATCTGTAACATTACAAGGTACAGCTGTATGCACCTGCCAAAAAACCAGTTACCACCCGAAAAGAAAAGAATTCAAGAAGTAATTATAAATGAGTCAAATGTTTCCAGTGCACTGGTCAGCCCAACTAATCCTGCTCTAAAATATTTTTTTGTTGTTGTTGCTAGAGGTTTATTTGGGAACGTTAAACAAATAAAAATCAAACATTCGTTTCGAAAAGATAATTTCAATCATAAGAATTGAAAAATAGATGATGTCTGTAAAACGACACTGTGTTAGATAGCTGGAGTGATCTATACAGATGTAGGAAACATGATTGTTGTTTCCCTTGTACGCTAGTCAGATGGTCATATTTTCTGACATCTAGATCACTTTCGAAACGTGCAGATGATTAGTAAATTCACACTGATTAATTACTTCTTATTACCAAGATTTCGCCCCTTGTAATAATATCCTCATCTCACATCGAAACATTCAGTCCATAAGTTCTAGGAACGCCTCCTCAGCAAATCCAGCAGCGTGTGGCGGTTGGCTTTACCCGTCCTACGGTGGTTTCTTATTCTTATTTGGCTTCCTTTCCTGCATAGTGCACGTCTCTGGCCACACCTCTTTTAGCCTGATGTGTTTGCAGTCTGTTCATAGTTGCAGATTAACTAATATTCATAAAGTGGCTCTCACAAACATGTACCTTCTCGCAAGGCATTCAGTACATCAGCATTATCCATGACTCTTCCGCCCTCCACAGAAGCTTTACCTGCAAGACCATCGGCTTGCTCAAGTCCTTGCGACACCTGTGTGCCTTTGCACAAATATATAACTGAGATTTGTCAACCCCAACCGCCTTATAGACTTCAGCCATTGTATTCGGATCCAGCCCATTTCTATTTTCCTGAGCATGCTCAGTAACAGAGAAAAGTGCCGCGGAAAGAGGGTCGTGTCTCCTGTGTTATTACTTTGGTCACTGTCATGACCTCCATAGTCAATGCAACAGTATAAGAATCTTCCTTTACAATTCTAACTCCAGCATGAGCCGTAAAGACCAACGAGCTTCTCACATGACGAACCACAGATCTATCTGTGTATATGAAGTCTTCTAAGGAATTATCGAAAATCAAGGTCTTGCTTCTGCATTTACAGCGGACACGCTTTGTTGTCTGCATTTTCTGTCTAGTCGGTTGCAACATAAAAAAGTCGTACAACACTCTGTTGACACTCGCAACCGCTATAAAAGCCACACACACGCGTACACACGCCCCAAAGCATTTATATTGTATATGAGTGTGCGCGCGCGGGTGTGGGTATGTGTGGATAATAAAGGACATTATGCATTTAAACTGAGAGTTCCATGTATGGCCTACACAACTATTATATACAGCATGTATTGCAAACACTCTGATAATGAGAGTAGTTGGGCCATAGATTACTTGTTTAGGCTAAATACACAACCACACCCCTACCCAACTTGTTTAGGCTAAATACACAACCACACTCCCACCCAACTTGTTTAGGCTAAATACACAACCACACTCCAACCCAACTTGTTCAGGCTAAATACACAACCAAACTCCCACCCCTTCAAAGAATCCTGGAATGGGAGGCAACTGAAACTTACATCAGCCAGCTCGTTTATACCAGCAAGGGATGCAGTAGCACATACACACTATCCTTAAAGCGTGATATGTATTTACTTTAACACAATTCTAAAAATGTATTTTAATCTTTTTAAAGATGAAGACACACTTTATGATAACGGAACATATGTTTACAATCGATAATGTTTGTGTGTGCGCATGTGTGTGTATGTGTGTGTGTGTGCGTGTATGTATGCGTCTCTCTGTGGTGTGCGTGTGTATGTTTGTGTGTGTGTATGTGTGTCTGTGTGTGTTTGTGTGTGTGTGTGTGTGTGTGGTATAATAATCAGAATGCCATTCCGTTGTGAGACTAATAGATTTATCACTGCACACCCGCTACATGTACCAGCAAGATGTCTACATTATATGGTGAAAAATGAATCCTAGTCACAATTTTTTTTTTTATATCTGGCAGGTGCATACAAATACGCCAACAATTTAAACGAAATAGAATTTAGCGCACACACAAGAAAACTAATATTTACAAAACAATGTTGATGAATACAACACTGAAATCAAATTAGGCCCCACATGGGAACCTTTTTGAATCTCTAGGACAACAAATACTGGCAAGACATCTACGTGGCTGCTTTGGGATCAGTCAGTAAAGTGGTTTTATGTATTCGTGTGGTTTTGTTTGATTTATATATGTGCTTATGAAATCTCTGTTGCCGCAACGTTTACGTTTCCTTCGTGTTTGTTACATCACTTGTCTACTTTTCGTTTGGTCTTGTTTTGTCCCTTAAAAACGCAAATATGTTTCCTCATATACAATGTATCGCAAACACTTTATTGCTTTATATAGTTACAGATCTAGACTGAACAAGGGAGTAGCCGATATAGTAAATGAATGCATATGAAACCAATATTCACCACCATCCACGTGCACTAGACGTCATGTAACATAATAGCATTGGTCAATATAGAGTAAAACAACAGACATCATCATGCTCTCTTATTCACACTAGAACTCATGTAGCAATACAAAAACTATGTTTACTGCTTTTTAATTATTATCTTCATTATCAGCATAGTTACCCAACTTCATCACCAACATTCAAATTTGTAACAGCCAGTACCAACAATTGTAGACAGATTGAAAACACTACTCACTTGACTGAGCATTGACATTCTTACGTCACATAGGGAATCCCTCGGGCAGTCACCTCATAACAAGTGTGCTATTTGAATTTTTTTTTTTTTTTTACCACTGCAATAAAAACAAGTCATTGCTGAATATGAAAACTGTGTCTGATGTCGTCTTAACTCCACTTGTTTCTATGTCTGCATCTCAGTGTGCACTATAATGTCTCATCACTCTGTAATTGTCCACACACACACACACAAAACTGCATATGATGCATGATAAACATGATGTATGATACACATAAGTCATGGTAAACATGATGTATGGTACACATGATGTATGAAACACATGATGTATGATACACATGTGTGGTAAGTTTTCACACATAGACTGAGGTTACGTTTTCCCAAAAGGAACCTAAACGTTGCAATGAACCGAAGGACATACATACAAGCAACATTTTGAGAAACGTCGCTGTAGCTACGGAGTTTCGTACGGACGGCGACACAGGGGGACAATTTCTTATCAGTTGTCAGTAGTGGTGGCAGAGCACTTATGGTTAATAATCTTGTGCAATGACGCTGGTTCACATCTCCCGTCTTTACCTTTACTTTTATTCTTGTGTAAATGTCTGCTGATGCCGCTTATTCGTCGCAGTTCATCAGACAACCTGCAGCCGAGCCGAGGCGTGCTCGTCGCTTGATATGCACTGATGTTATGCAGTCTCAAATAAATTTGCAGCGCGGATAGCCACTTCATTATTAGGGTGTTGCTTCTCAATGTAAGACACAGCCGTTTTCCATGCTTTCGGCATTTCTCCTTTTTCGCCAGAAGATTGTTGCTTTTCGGTTACCTCCTCCTCTGACACACTTTCCTCCAAAACGTTCTGCTGTGAAACCCGATGCAACTCTATAAGCTTTTCAGTGGTCAGCTCTTGATTGTGGTCTTCGATATAACTGTTATCCACCTACAATCCCATGATAGTGGCCAAAAACACAATCTCGTTGACTACAGGTACTGTCTCGAACCCCTCAAAGTCACAAATCGACAACGCTTTTCGGCCAAAGCTTCTTCCAAGCAGAAGTTAGGGTTCTCTTGGTAACCCCTTCCCCCGCCTAGTCGATCATCTTGAGGCAGGCAAGGATGTGGAAGTGATTTTCCAAAACTCTTTTGGCCCCTTTAGTTATCCGAAAATAATGCTCGAAGAGTGATTTAGTGAAGAGCTTCTTAAAGTTAGAAATAACTTGCTTGTCAACGGGCTGGAGTAAAGAAGTGGTTTTGAGAGGCAGAAACTAGATCTTGATAAACTCAAATTCTTCTGGGATATCATCTTAGAGGCCTAGAGGATTCATGTACACATGTCACAATATAACACACGTTTGATAAAATGTGTGATCAGAAGCTAGGATGATTCTCTGTCAGTTTATTCTCAGAATGTGCAAAATAATGTCATTTTTTAAAAATGTAACCATAGTTTGTTTTCGTTTTTCAGAAGGGGTGGGGGAGGGGGGGGGGGGCTAGGGGAGGGGTCCAAAGTCTAAAGTGTTGTTATCATTCGTCTTAAAACCATGCTATCCGCCACTTCCACATAATGTTTCACACACACACATACACACACAAAACTGCACATACTTCGCTTTCGTATATCATGATAGGTTTTATTGAGCTTTTTACAAATTCTCCTTCTAACCTCAGTTGACAAAGGAACATTGCAAATAATACTTGAATTTGTTATTGCTTATTGCATAGATGGGTAAACCCAATGGATCAGTCACAGTTACAATGGTTTATACATGTATGCAGAATGGGAGAAAATCGGCCACCATAACAGGAAAGGGAGGCTAAGAACCAGGGAGTCAGAACTCCAGGGCGACCCAGGGTGCCCTGGGAAGACAACATCCGACAGAGGAGTGGAATGGAACAAAACTAAAAAGAAAACTGCTGACAGAGGCGTCCGACGATCTCTTTGGCAAAGCTCTACACCCCAAGTTAGAGGAGGAGCGACTAAGTAAGTAAGAATGGATGGGCTAATGGATACGTGATGTTAATGATGGCATTGTACATACACAAAGAATAGACAGACCTGGAAACATAATTTCAGACAGGTTAAGAGATATGTACAGAAATATGTCAAATGCGTGTGATTGCAGCAATGGTCCTGCAATAGCAGGCACCTTTTGTGGACGATTCTCTTTACACGTGCAGTTTGTGGCTCGACACATTCACTATCATCATAGATTGTAACGTATATGCCTTCCTAAAACGCGACGGAATAATATTGTTTTAACGGACGGACAGATTACATCAAAACTACAATTTATACCTGTAGGTAAACACCACATCAATCAAAATTATGCGTGCTGTTGGAGTCACGAGAAGTAACTGGTAGCCTGATTAAAAACGATGGGCTGTCGCTCGGAAGACCCAAGTTCGAATTGTCGGTAAGGTTACGTGGCTCCTTCGTGGACTGTATATTTTCAAGGTAAATGGAAACTACCTTTAACAAACTAGTAAAGCATGCCACCACTAATCATGTCGTTTACGCTTTTTTTTTAAAAAAGTGTTTATTGTTTCAAAGAACTTGTGTTACAAATCTCTTTTTGGAAATCTTTAGTAAAAGGCGAAAGATTTATGCGTTGTGGAAAGAAACCAGAGTTTACGCTTTTTATGTTTTTGTATTTTTTTTTTTTTTTGATTTACACAAATTATTCTTTTATTTTTATTACTCTAAGTATTCTAGCAATAATTGTCTTGGTAATAATTTACAAAATCTGATAAGAAACATAATTAGTTAATGAAATAATGATCTCCTTTAAAACAATGTTTCCCATTGTTCATTTTAAATAATGCAGGCCGAAACAATGCACTACTTGATTTTTAATTATATGGGCATAAACAATTGGAATACAATTAAAACTTCCATGGTAATCAAATAACTAACTTATATAACTAACCTTGAGTTCAAGGGGTTGAGATATACATTGTAACTGATCTAGAAATATTGTTATTTGTGTAATTCAGTGAGAAATGATTCATTTGTGTGTTTCATTATATGTTGATATAACTCTGTACTAATGAATGTGATGTGAAGGGATACAGCGAAATATGCCTGGCAAAAAATTGTGCAGTGTATTGTCTGTATCTGTATCATTTAAACCTCATTGTTGATTTCGCAGAACACACACACAAAAAATGAAACCCTTCATGGCTAATTCATCCCTTTTTATGTTCTATTATGTTTATAATAAAACACAATTTTACGTTTTAAATTTCTACGTAAAATATACCAACACTTATGATTAGGAACAGATGTGAAAATGAAATAATGATCTCACTGTTCATTTATCGAACACACAAAGTGAAGCACTTCACAGCTGACACATCCTTGTTTTATGTCCTTCAGTTTTTAATTAGACAATAAATGCGTGATTCCTTTCCCGAAGGCAAGAACACAATAATTATCACGTGGCCCACACACCAAAATAAGTGATAGCTGATAAATAAATAATGTTGAAGCGTCCTAGATGGCCAATCCAAAGACACTGACAATACAAAACATGGTTTTGTTCTCCCATCTCACCGTGCAACTTCTTTGATTTATTTTACGGTTGTCCATATTTTGATTAGGTTGTGTGGAAATGATATTCCCTCCATTTCTGGTACCATCCATGTGCGTTTGCCATGAATGCTGTTCTGTTTGCTTCGAAAAAAATCCGAAGATTTGAATGTTCTTGTATTTCTCCCTCTTCACAGTGGTTGTCCACATATTCTTGTGCTAGACCATCGATATAGTTACTGTTGTGTCTATAATAGAGTTCTTCTTGCGCCAACATGTACATCATAAATTCTTCTTTTTCTGGGCTTCTCATATCGGCCAGCTCTCTCAAGAAGTCTGCCCATATATCCATGTCTCTCTCTATCTTTGGGTCATCCATCCATGATCCGTTTGTAGTCTCTCGTGGTTCTGGTATCCGGGGAGTGTCTTTGGTTGTCGGTGATTGGTCCAGGGATAAATGGAACAGTGGTGAAACCGGAATTGTCACACTTTGAAAAGCTGTCTCAAGAAGTTGGGCCGAAGCCTCTTCTGGTTTTGATGGTGGTCTTGGAGGTTCTGGTGTCTGGCTCTTGGTCTTCTTAACTGCTGGTGTGGTTGCCTCATCAGTTGCTTTTGTTGTCTTTATTCTCGTTGTCGCTTCTATTGTGTTCTCTGTGCGTGGAGTGGTTTCCGATGCTTTAGGTTCCGTCTCGTTTCTCTTTGGAGTGGTCATCGTTGCATTTACAGTGGTGTTGTCTTTGGAATGTTGTTTCTGATGTGCCACCGCGTTCACAGCGGGTGGAAGGACCTTGGATGTGCTAGGTCTCTCCTCTTTCTCTCCCACAGATTGAGGATTGGTCGTTTTGGTGTCCTTCCGACTAGTGTTTGGTTGTGATGATTTCTTAACTGTTTCGATTGGTTTTGGGTTGACTTTCGGGATCTCCGAAGTTGTAGCTGGGAATGTCTGTTGTCGCTGCCTCTTTTCCGGACACTTGTTTGACCAATGGTCATCTTGGTTGCAGTACATACATGCAATCCTTCGGTTAGGCATCGTGATCAACACTTTGTGGTTACGCATAGTTATGCCTGGGGTGTCAACATATATATATATATATATATATATATATATATATATATATATATATATATATATATATATATATAGTGGGGTATTTCTCGTGTTGGCTTACACATCGCTCCCCACTTTCTTTCGTCGTGATGAATAGGGAAGATTTCAGGATCACAATCTCCCGTTATCGCCTTAACGATGTCCTTCACGCCATCTGTGTTCAGTTGGCTTGATAGCCAGTTAAGTGTAATCCGTTTCCTCTGCTTTCCGTACTGTTCAATGCTTTTTTTTTTCTTGGGGGGTTTTCCCCTTTATTTCAACTCTGTGTGTTTGCGTGTATTGTGTTTCCTTGCTATCGTGTGAGTATTTTTCTGTTGCTTTTATATTGTTAGTCTGTTTACATCTGTTGCCGTATGATTTTGTCTGTTTTGTGTTATGTTCAAGTGAAGTAAAAACACAGGAAAGAAAAGGGTTATGGGAGGTTGGTAATAGTGGGGTTTAGGCACTGTTTATTTATATTTGTCAAAAGTCAGTTGTTGTCCTTTCATTGTCCAGTTTGGTTTTTGACCCATTCCTGCCAGAAAAGGTCTGCTCTTCTTAGAAACTCTTCTCTGTAGATCTCGTAGGGTCTGTCTGTTCTGCTAATTCTCCTTCTTCTCGACTTGCTTCTGCTTGTTTTCGTGCTTGGTCATCGATAGCTTTTCTATGTTGTCGATAATAGAACTCTTCGTATGCGGACAAACCAAAATTGGTGTGTTCTCCGGCCTCTTTGCTCATTTTTTTTTAAATTCCTGTAGGAAAAAGTCCCATAATGTGCCTCCGTCTAATTCCGGTTCTTCTTTGTCGTCCATTGTCTCTTCTATGTCTGTTTTTGGTGTGTCGGGATGCTTCTTGTCCTCCTCTGGTGGTTCTGGGGACAATGGTGATAGTGGTGGTTCTGGAAGTTTCTCTGTCTCCAAGGCTGTAACAAGTTCTTCGGCCGTGGTCTTCTCTGGTCTCAATTGTGTTGCGGGAACGGCCGCCTTGCCAGCTGGCTTTGCTGTCTCTGTCTTTTGTGGTGCCTTGCTTTTGCTCTCCATCTCTGCATTGAGTTTTTGAGTTGTGGTCTCTTTTGGCATCTCCTGTGCTGCTGGTGTTGTCCTCGGAAGAGCTGTTGTCTTTGTTTTGCTCTCAGTTGCTTTGTTGAGTGCCTTTACTGTAGCCTTTGATGGAATTTCTTCCGCTGCAGGAGCTGTGACTTGGGCTGCGGGTTCTGTTTCTTTTGTCTTTGGCACAGATTTCGTGGTCTGTGTCACTGGGTGGTGTGGGTTGGTCTTTTTCCTCTTCTCTGGACATTTGTTGGACCAGTGATCGTCTTGCCTGCAGTGCATGCAGGCGATCCGTCTTCCTGGCATGGTAATGAGTACCCTGTGATTGTGTCTAGTTATGCCAGGAGTTTCTATGCAGATGTAATGAGGTATGTCTCTTGTTGGCCTGCACATGGCTCCCCACTTTCGCTCGTCATAGTGGATTGGAAACACCTGTGGGTCGGTGTCGCCCGTTATAGCTCGGACAACATCTTCTACTCCTTCTGTGGTTAGTTGGCTTGTGAGCCAGTTTAGGGTGATACGCTTCCTTTGTTGTCCGTAATGTTCAATTCTGCATGTTATATTCTCGTTTTCCAAGGTCACTGATTTTCCATGCAAGGTTTGGAACAGTCGTGTGTGGCATTCTGGTGACAGGCAGAAGTACCATTCGGTTGGACATTCGTGACGATAAAAGTCGATGATCCCTTTTTCCGGTATTGCAAAAGGGCCCATCAAAATGGCCCTCATGAAGTCTGGTTTGCTCTTCGCAGCTGCCCTGGGGCCGTCGATGATGCAGAATACAGTGTCAGGCCTATGCAAGACCGGGTTTTTGTATTTTTTTCGAAGGTACGGTGATCTTCTCCATTGTTGAAAAAGTAGACCAGAATGAATTCACTTTTTAAAATTATTTAAGTAATCCAACAATTTTTTTGTAATCCAGTATGAAATATGCACTTTGCACTTAAGATATCAAAATAGTTCCACCATCCGCCATCTTGCTTGAGTATGAATTTTGTTAAACATAGTTTCACAAATTGTAGACTGTAATGGAAATCTCAAACTATTCTCGCAGGCGGCAGGCCGAAGCCCGCCATCTTGCTTGAATCCATGCAATTCCACACTTTTGAAAAACACATTTTGAAAAAAACACATTTTACATTCTAATCACAAGCGTGCTGCTAACTTTCGGTGGCATGTTTGTCTATTTTGATTATAAGGCACAATTGTATGTACCTGACAAATATTGATTTTTGGATTCTGTACCTGTAAGTTATTATAAAACGTATACAAAGTATAGTCTATGAGTTGTTTAGTGATTACAAAAAGAAATGATATAGAATTATCGTATCAAAATTACTTGCAAAGTATTCCTAGAACTTGTCAGTATTGCACAAAATCCCAATGCCACATTAGAAAGATGCATCTCTGAAGAAAATTGACCTGCAAATATTCGTATACTTTCTGTCAAATACCAGTTTAATGAATTACTTAGCATAAAAATATTTTAGGGTGTAATTATTTCCCATGAATACTTTATTATTATCGTCGATGGTTGTGGTTGAAGGGTTATTTACACAGTTTTATAGTTCCAACAACTTTAATTTAATTACATTGCTGACAGTTCGGCAGCTTACACTTTTGTAAGAATCTGACAACAGTATAATCGTCGACTGTTAGGAAAGCAATGGCTAACTACTACACGTAAATTAGTCTAGTGCTAAAATACGAACATCCACTGTCACAATGAACACATACTTCAAAGACTGGTACATGCGTGGTGTGTTATGGAGTATCCTAAGCATAGTAGATGTTACGGTTGCCTGTTTATAGTTAAGTGTTCACATTCGTTGTGAAAGCTATATGTTTTTTTTTTGTGTGTGTGTGAGTCAAGTTTCCATGAAACTGTGAAGTTATCAGTTTGGCTCGTCTTGTTCCAATTAATATAAAAAAAAAAAAAACTGCAGTAAGTGCTATAATATGTGTAACATGCAGTGAAATATTAATATGAGACACGAAATAAAATGATAATAGGAATGTTTCCAGGAGTATTTGTCTACTCAAGGGCGGGTTGGGGAAAGCTAAAATCAAAAAGCAGCAAGTAAAGGAGTGAACTGTTCAATTTTATAATTTTGCTACCGCATAAGCCATTTTATATATGTTTAAAAAAGAAAACTGTTTATTCGGTATACGATTGTATATGTGTGTGTTTACGCCGCCTTGTTTTTGTAAAATAATCCAACAGCAATATATTAAAATGTGTCATAATTAATGACAAGATACTTTATGTGGGCTGATTTGATTGAAATATTTTGCTACATAGTGTGTGTTTGCTTGCTCATCGCGATGTGATATTTATCATGAACTACTTTCCGTCCTTTTTAGGATAACATTGTTTGTTATTTGAAGCCCTACTCTGGCTCTTGTCGGGCGACGCAATATAGCCTAGCCATAAAAATATGGCCTAAAGGCTGAACGCGGTTTCTGTGACCTCTCTACGGTGATCCTCACCCACATGGTGGCACTTTGTGTCATCGGGTGTTTATTGCTTGTATGATGTCCTGGTGGGGTAGAAAGTCAGTCAGTCAGTCAGATTTAACATGTAGCAGTAGATCCCGCCATTTTCATGCAGGATACAATTTTTAGTTATTTTGAAGCCCCACCCTAGCTTTTGCCGTAATCCTAAATATAGCTCGGCCTTAAATATACCCTAACGGCTGAACGGGGTTTTCGTGGCCTCTCCTCATCCGCATGGTGGCACTTTGTGTCACCAGGTGTTAATCGCTTGTCTGATGTCCTAGGGGGGTATAACTCACCTACCTACCTCAACATTTACTGCAGTTTTATTCCTTTGTTAGTGTGTACAACAATATACCCATTAATTAAATTTCCTGCAATATTTGTCAGATGTTGAGGCAGACAACCCAAGAATAACAGCAACTGACTTGACAAGCTTTACGAGTCTCCTCAATACACACGAGCATTCAGTGCGGAACTAGAAAATGGTAATGTTGTTGACTGCTATATGTGTGGTTAAGGAAAACTAGTTATTATTTAGCATGCATAGTCACATCTGCTCAGGAAAACAGGGAACATCAGAGCAGGTACGCTATTGTATGATATTCAGTGGGACAGTATTCTAGCGGAGAGACGGTAAAGATTCAAGTAATAAATGCGGCCACTCATCGTTTCTTTGTGTGTGTGTGTGTGTGTGTGTGTGTGGGGGGGGGGGTGTTCATTTTACATTTATTAGGTACATCTGCGTGTGTGTACCTGTCAAATATTCCAATAGGCTTGTTCTAAGAGTCGTACTTTACATATGAGCATAGCCGGAGAATTTAATTTTTAGTATTATATTATCGCCGCATAATATGTTATCCACACAACAACAAAACAAAAAAAAAAAAAAAAAAACAATGTTTAAATATATTTTACAAACTTCAGTGTACTTTAAATAATCCCGACATCTTGATATGACTTAAGTAAATTCTGATGTATGTGCCATAGTGCAATCTTATTTTATTGATCTGATTTACTGACAAGTAAGACAAAATACAATTCATTTTAATTAATCCCGACATCTTGATATGACTTGAGTCAATTCTAACGTAAGTGCCATAGTGCAGTCTTATTTTATTGATTTGATTTACTGACATGTACGTTTATAATATCAAATGTAAAACATATAATGTTATTGCCCTTTGGTAAGGAAAAGCCTCATTCGTTGATTTGTCGTGACAATATAATTATGTTCCACATGAGAATGTTAACTTTCAGTCATCGGGGTGTTGCAGTAGGACAGTAGCTAGCCAGATGACTTAACTTATCTTGACCTCTCCATAGAGGCGGATTTGTGACATTTGCCGGGACTTGTCAGGAGATTCACATATAGTAGATATCATACATCGAAATGAGAAGTCATGGCTAATAATGGCACCCGAAGATGTCTAGGGAAGCAGAGAGACCTGCAGGATGTTGACCGTATCAAACTTGGCAAGAATCCTTGCAAATAAATCAGACTACCCTCGTGCTACCTTATTTAGTTTTAATTATGTTGGACATTACCATACAGTGGGTTTAGACACCATTGACAAGCAACGTGTAACATTTTATGAATCATATTCATCCATTCGAAAATAAAAGATACTGTTTTGCAGATTTATTTCATAATTGCAATTTTTTTTTTTTTTTTGTAATAGATTTTCTTGATTTAAAGAAATAAAACATTAATATTCAATTTAAGTCATTGCTGAATCTGAATATGTTAGTGCAGTTATTGACTATAAAACATAAATAATACGCTTATTTGATTTGATTTGGTTTGATTTGATTTGATTCAAGAACCAACATCACAGCACTCGGGCATTCCTATTAGCGCTCCGTCCCAATCTTCAGCAGCTAGCAAAGAGTTCCAATACTAATGGTGCCAGTAGCTTTCTGATTAAACATCCGTCTTGCCTATCCTCTGAGCCTCGAGCTTCTGCCAGAACCCCCAACTGCATCAATCTCACCAGACTGTGGTGATCCATCTGCTCCTCCGCATTGTACACGCTCTCCCACAAGGCACTAACCACGTCTGCCCTATCATGTATCAGTATTCCACCAAGTTGTGCAGAGCCAGCCATTCTGTCCGTCTGCTCATTTCCCAACACACCGGTGTGACCTGGTAAAAAATCCAGACAATACTCCGCACCCGTGTCCTCCGCAGCAAAGCATGCCACTCTGCACGAAGCATACCTGTTCTGATCTTCCTCAGCATGCTTTCTGAATCTGTTACAATGACGATGTGTGTGTGTGTGTCGTGTTCTCTAGCCAGCGGAAAGCTGCAGTGACCGCCTCCACCTCCATTCTTTAGCTGGATGTTGTGGTATCATATGCTAGGCTCTCCTGCACCAAACGTCGACCATTAACTTTTGCTAAGAAGCCCCAAGCACTTCTTTTGCCTCTTGACACTGAACCGTCTGTTTAAATGATCAAATCCTCTGAGCGAGCATTATCTTGAATTAATTGCTGAATTTCCACCTCTGTTGCACCTGCTGACCAGTCTCTGCATTCCCGGCTCAGCGTGATTATGACTCTACACATGTCTGACTGCTCAGGTGACACTTTGACCCACTCCTCTCCTTGCCTAATGTTCTCAAGGATGCAAACCTGTCTTATTGTGTCTTCTGCCTGAGCCATCCATGACCTCCCTCTTATCAGCGGCTGACCCTTAACTGCACCCAGAGCTTCATGCAGAGGATGGTCTGTGTCTGCAGTTACCCTGAGATATGACCTCGCCTGCAGCACCTTGTGCCTACATGCAATTGTCGGCAAACCAAGGATGTATCGCATACGCACCACTGGGGTGTTTCTGGTGCAACCCAGAATGACTCGCATAGCCGCGTTCTGTATGCGCTCTAGTTTGTCCATCTGACTCGTTGAGACGGTAAGCAGTCCCAGGCCATAATCCACCACTGACAGGATCAGGTTCTGATATAGTGTGAAAAGCATTCTCTGCTCTATGTCAATTGCAGCCATAGTCTTAAGTGCACTAAGTCCTTTTTGGCATCTCGTCACAACACTCTCCACATGGTCCTTAAATGATAGGCTCCTGTCAAATGTAATTCCTAGATACTTCAGTTTGCTCTCTCTGTTGACGTCTCTACCATCTATCGTGAGACTTGGGGCATTAGTTTTAACGATTCTGTTGTGCAGAGAACAATTTATTTATTATCACAGACCATAATATATGCAATAACGTATATCTAGGTTTTGGCCAAATGGCACTTATGTTGAAATGTTATTATGTGCAGATGAACACTACACGAACACATTGTTCAACAGACCATTGTTATCACTGCTATGCTATCAATGTCAAACATGGACACTGTCTTCAGAAGACAGAATAAAAGTAGTCACAACATAAATAAACTGTTTACTTATTATGCTAGGTGTAACAAGGAAAGATCGACTTAGGAACGATAATATCAGGGAGAGAGTCGGCACAGAACCAATATCGAACTTTAAAGGTATGTCGCGGAGTGAACATCCAACCCTACAATTTGGACTAGTCGTGACGTTGACATCCCTAGCGGGCAGGTCACATTTCAAATTTAAACCCGTCAGGAGGTGGGGTGGGGGGGGGGGTATATAGTCCCTCATATTGATATATATCTCTATCTGGTGGAATAAACATTTCTAGACCCTCTAGTTGTTTTGAGAAGTCTACATTTTCAAACTTGCAACTGTGGGATAGAAAATTTCTGAATAATATTCATACATTCGTGTAAGCCTTTTAACACCTTGGGCACAAATACAGGACTTCTTTTCTAGAGACGCCAAGCGGAATCTGGGCGGGGATTCTTTGCCAGATCTCTGAGGTGTCGAGAGACATTTTAATTCTCTCATTAAACTTTGGCGCATTCAAAATACCTGTTTAATCTTTGAAGGATTCTTGAGCTTGGGATGATACATCCTTAGAGGTCAGTCAAACGAGTCACAGTTCAGCCAAAAATCACCAACCCATACCATCCCTATCACCAAACCTACCCACAATCCTACCTATTGTTGCCACAACTTCAACATAGCAGGAGCATGTGTGTGAGTTCCAGTGGCTGAGAGACAGTATTGCAGACCACCTGTGTCATCAATCCAAGGAAGCCTTCTTCAGTAGCTTTGTTGGGCTCCAGCGCAGTTCTTTTGTTCTCATATGTGAGACGATCATTGTTTACCAGATCAACCAGAGGAAAAGTAATCTTGCGAGTCAGCCGGTTCAAATCACCATGGACTGAGGAAAGCAGTAACCTACCAGATTAGATAAGTAACATCTGACAGGACATACCACATGCTACCTATGATTCACTGTGATGATTCATGTACTCTTGGAACTTTGTCTGGCTGTTTCAACATCATCGTTTTGATGTTGAGTCCTGAACTCCATTCACTGGAAACCATCTTGATTGTCTTTATATATATATATATATATATATATATATATATATATATATATATATATATATATATATATATACACATATATTGCAATTATTACAACCAATCAGACATTTTCATGGCTGACTTGGGTGTCCCTGTTTCACCATTCTGTCTAGCTTTTATGTTTGTGTGATTAGTGAGTGTAATCTGTGTTAACATGGCTATGATAGTATACTATCTTTTTATAGTAGTAGCGGTGTCCAGCCAAGTGTGCCTAGGAATATTAGATATTCTGTAGTGCCAGTACTTGAGTTGCCCTACTCCTGAAATAAGTTGGGCGTATATTGGCCACGGGATCTCCCTTAGACCAATACGAGCCGACGCCTCAACATTATTATTTCAGAGTGCTGTTGGTTCTTAAGGAGCAATCCTTAAATCAGGCAGGCGGCACGAGCGGTATATGACAATGTAGATACTAAATCAAATGGTTTAGCCGTTTACTAAGATAGACTTAACAGAGCCAGAGATCGACAGCGCAGAACATAGCCTGCAGAAATATCAGACTCAAAAAAGTATTTTATACGAAGCAAAAAAAAAGGGCCGTTCTAGAAATCTTTTCCTGTCCCGACATTACAGGAGTAGAGAAAAGAAGAAGACAGACTATAATTTCTATTTACGCTTTGTTTAATAATGATTCACTTGTAAAATCCGAAGAAGAGCAATCTCCCGTCTTTTAGATTTTTCTGCCCTGCGCTGAACAAATCCGGCTAGTAATTCGTAACTGATATTCTTCTTCTTCTTCGCGTTTACCAGCTGTAAACTCTGGCGGAAAGTTCTGGTTGCTCGTCCACTACTGAACTGCAGTCCTGCTCCAGAATCTGAGTGTTACGTGTGCATCAGTTTTACAGATCGCATTCTTTTCAATACAGACTGTTGGTTCCTTGCCTCTCCGGCAGATGCACTCTAACTTCAAAGGAAGCTCCCCAATTAGTCGACTCTTACGACATGCTTTTGGGGAGGCAGTGGATCTATTCTTGTTTTCTCCACAATGGGCCTGGGGCCCCGGAACCCACACGGGGGGTAACTGATACTGATTAGAGGTCTGTGACATAGTCTGTTTGCAAAAGTTACAGTTCATATCTTTTCATTTCTGTCGTCATAAGTATTCATTGTCAACCGATGGGTTTGTGACTCGTGTTTCGTGTCCTCTGCATTCTGGACACTGGCTTTATGCATTTTCTGCCATTGGGCTGTACTCGTTTTAAAATGCGCCTATTGTTCGCTAGTAAAATGTTATTAAATAATAACTATGTTCAGCTACATATGAGAGTATCTTCATATAGGTCGGTGGGATATGTATCTATAAATAATCAACTACTTAACTGTTAAAGACCACCTGCCTCTGGATACAACACAATTTTGGAGTACGCCACAAAACTATCCAGTTAATGATGATGATAACAGGAGTTGAAGATAGGGGCCCAAATATACAAACACACCAGAAAAGTCAACAACATTATTCTATTACTACTGGCTTTTAATGGGAGCCCTGGGCTGCGTGGATTTTTGTCGTGGTATGGGACGTCGCAGGTCGACCTAGCCTAAAATGGGTACCAGGATGGGCTGTCCTGGGAAAGTAAAGACAGCCGGCGTAATGCTGACCACATTACCCACAGTGCTGATGGTCTGTAAAAATATGGGACGCTCTGCCCATATGCCCGATGCGCCGAAAGGCGTGAAAAAGGATCTTTACTTTACTTTTACTGGGGTAATAAGGGGGACAATATGCGTTGCTTTTACAACAAAACGAGCCGCTTGGGTAGAAGGGGGGGGGGGGGGGGGGGGTGAGAAAAGACGAAAAGGGGATTTTTGCTTCAACTTTTTAATATTACATAGTATGATTTCATAAATATCTAAGACAACCAGAAGAGAGAGGCACCATAAGTGTTATGTTATAGGGGAGGGGGTGGCAACCACTCAGTTGGTAAAATACTACTTGAATAGTCGTCGAGATTGTATCTGCATTTATAAATTGAATCAAACAAATTCAAGAAAAATAATTAGTCACCAAAAACGTAAAAAACGTTTTTTGCTATCACAGGACGATTGATCATGTCTTATTTGTGCGTCCAGCATACGCCTAGTCGTGTAAACATTACTTAAACTAGGTCAAGAGAAGATTACCCATTACCTTTTTTTTTTTTTTGAAATAGCCCAGGATCCGCAACAGTCTGTTAACACTGTCTCTGTATTGTATGCGGGAATTTGTTTCATTACCTCTAATGACATGAGTTCTTCTTCTTCTTCTTCTTCTTCTTCTTCTTTTGTAATCTCACTGATAGTAGGTTGCAACCAAGTGTCATGGTTTTCTGCATTTGTCTTTCGCTTCTCGGGGGCTTTGATGATAGATTTGTTACTCTGTTTGCAGGTTTCAGCTACATAATGTATCCATCTTTTTCTTGTCTTCCTCTTAACTACCTATTCCTTACGTCCTTTTTAGGACGTAATTTTTTGTTATTTAAAGCCTCGCTCTTGCTTTTGCCAGGGGCCGCAATATAGGCAGGCCATCAATATGGCCAATTGTCTGAACGCGGTTTCTGGGACCTCTCCACGGTGATCCTCATCCGCATGGTGGCACTTTGTGTCATCGGGTGTTTATCGCTTGTGTGATGCCCTAGTGGGGTAGAAAGTCAGTCAGTCAGTTGTCTTCCTCTCTCCTTCCTACCAGATGTTCTTTTGTAAAAAGGATCATATGTAGTCTGGCTTGGCTGCATTATTGCTGGATGGCTGAATCATTTGCATTCTTTGTTTGTCAGTATAATCAAGACAAGGTCCTATTCCAACTTTTTCTGGTATGCTGGTATTCGAAACCCTGTCTCGCCTTGTGTTGTTAGTGACCTTCTGGAGACAGCGCATTTCACGTGTAGTTATTTCTGTTCTAGTGCTCTATTCATTGTCCACGCTTGACACTGATAATAAACAGTAGGGATAAAGAGGCTATTAATTATTTGCTGTTTTGCTGGAAGTGAGACATGTGGATGTCTAAGTTCTGGGGCTAACTGGTAAGTGACAGATTTGCCTTCTGTACTCTGGCTTCTATCTCTCCGTCTAGTTTGCCATCCGCTGTAAATATGCTTCCTAGATATTTGAATTATTATACTTGTTCGATTATAGTACCATTATAATGAACGTTCATGGTATTATGTTTCCTGTCTATCCACACTATGCACTTTTTGTTGTGTTTATTCTCATATCATACTGTATGCAAATGTGATATAAGGAGTCGATATGGTGTGGTAAATTATGTTTTTGTTGATATATTATACACTGATCTTCTGAAAATAAAAATAAAAAGATTCACTGAATTCTGCAGTGTCTGTTTTTGCCTCATGTGATATTATATCCTTGTAATTAAAGAAGGACAATGGTGAGAGAACACACATCCATGTCTGACACCTGATGAGATGGAAAACCAGTCTGAAATACATTTATTGCACAACAATTTTCTTCATTTAGTAAAAGTCAGTTTTGACCTGTCCTATTCTGTTTCTAATCTTTGTGACCCATCTTCCATCGCATGTTATCTGTGTGTCTACATACCTACATTTATGTAAGTTAAAAACAAAGTAAAGGACTCTTTCCCACGCCTCCAGTCATATAAGGTATAGATGGGAATCAGTGGGTGATGTGGTTGGAATCATGTCAGCCACCTTTACTTCCGGGGACTGCACCCGGTGCCCACTGAACGCTGGGTCTAATCTGGAGGCAAGGAATGTTTTTTAAAACTCTTCTTTGTCAGGAACCTTCCGATCGGCAGGCGAGATACTAGCCGCTGCACCATGGCAACTGCCTTACATTCTGTACTTGTCCTAAAAGACACATTTGACTTTTATTATTCATTTGGGCACTATTCTTTTCTAGGAAATCGCCATTAACATTGTTCCCGACATCACAAGAAAAAAAAAAAGTATCTACAATAAATGGGAATGTCTCTTAATGTGTGTCTTTCTTTCAAGCGCCATGTGGAAGAGATGATGTTACAAATCAGAACATGAATGTGTGACCTAAGTTATATCATCAGCAAATCAGAGAAACAGGGAACAACGACTTATGTAAAACGAGACCAGCAGCTTATTAATTCATTTATGGTGTATAGTCTGGGACTGATCAGATTATCTCACATTTATCTTGAGAACCTGGACTACATGCAGCATGAAGCTGTGCGAGTCATCCTGGGCTATACACAGGAAACACCAGCAGCACACACTAGCCTTGTCGTCTGTATATGCAATAAGCCTGTCGTTATAATGTTCTTCTTCTTGTTCAGCTTGGTCTTCCTCTATTTCTCAGACCATTTTTCGCCACTTCATTGATTGCTTTGTAATTATTTGTTCATTTCGTCTCATAGGGTGCCCAATATATCTCCACCTTCATTGTCACACTGCAGTCAAAAGAAGTATTTGTCCATACATTTATCAGAACCCCTAACTCTTATTTGCTATGGTTCTGATGTTCCAAAATCCAATTATAGTGATTATTTCACATCTAAGCAATGAGCGACTCGAGTAACTTTATTCCACAATACGGCTTTTATCAGTTACAGTAATTGAAGCATGCATTGCTCCGCACACACTTTGGTTGTTCTGTTGACCGCAATAACTATGCAAACAATCGTGTGATCAGATAGCTGGCCTTACGCACAAGCACTTCTCTTTTTTCACCCGGGCTTGGGACCGGCAATGGCAGCGGATTGCATGCATGTCATAACACGAGGTGAAATCGTGGTAATAAACAGTAATAATACAATAGGAGTTTACAAATTACGTCCATGTTTAGAGTGTGACAGAAGGTCCAAAAAATATGACCAACTGGCTAAAGAACAAGGGAAACAACTACCATGTGTGTATGCGCCTGTAAAGATCATTAGAGCTGTCAGATTTAATTATCTTACAGACATCATTTATTCTGCAATTTCTGTAATCGAAATAAAATGTATAAAGGCAAATTCTTTGATTGCCTGATGGTGTAACGTTCACAAATACATTAAACAACTTTTTCTAGCAATAACACAATTTGTATAGGAACATCAGCTTTGTTGAGTGTTGCACTGAGAACATTTGACTCATTCTTATGTGTAGTATATTTTTGAAAAGTTTATGAAATCAATATTTGGCAGGTGCATACAAACGTACCTTGCAATGTTACTGAACAAACATATGAGTTACAATCAGCAGACGAGTCTTGATTTACTTATATTTCGTTACCGGTTATCTGAACAGACAATGCCGTCTGTTAACCACCTATTGGATCAGATCGTGCATGTCATGGCTGTGTAATCATGGACCTGCCGTTTATATATGCAGTTAACCTAGACTATGAGCCGCTATGGTGTAGTGACTAGACGGTCACCTGTGTGTTAGAAGGTCTTGGGTTCACGTCTTGAGTGAGCTAGACTTTGTTCAAAAATGTCTTTGGCTCCTCTATTGACCCAGCATTGAGTGCTCACCAGGTAATGTCTTTGGAAGTAAAGGCAGCCGGTGTGATGCTGACCAGATAAAATACACAGTACCGACTGGTCAGTATATGCCTAGCCTTATATCCCCATTGTCGGCTCTGTTTCTAAGTCGATGCGAATGCCTTATAATGCCAGGGTACCGGGTTCGATCCCAGGTGCGGGCCATGCGCCTTGTGTTGGTTACGACAGTGGTATTAGGGGACCCACCGTCCAGATGGCAATGGCAGTCTGGTAGTCTGGTAGTCCTAATTTCAGCTTCATAGCAAACGGGTCACCCCATCTTTATCCGCTCCTGTGCCAACGAAAAACACACATAATGTTTATCACAGTCCCTTGTGGAAAGATCGACAGACTTATGTCTCAGCATATCTAGCATACACTCGCATTAAAGCATATGGTAGCCATCCGAAGTGCTAACACAAACAGTTCGACATTAGAAATGCAGTTCATCATTGATGGTAGCAGAAGTCACCAACAGATCTGCAGTTGCCCACGCAATCAATTTTAATCACATACCGGCACCACCAAAATTGCGACGACAGGCATCGCGCCATTTTCTGAATCTACAATTCACACCACCACGTTGGTCACAGTCGAAAAAAATATTCCAAATGAAATCCACAGCTCACAGTGTCACGCCACAAATTCAACTCAGAAGCTGGGCGACGAAACTATATCCAGTCTACAAATGGAACAAAATTGCATAGGCCACCGTCAGGCAGAAGCAAAAACAAAATTGCCTCGGCTTTAAACAGTGGCCCGACTACCGTCCATTTTGAGGCAATGGCAAACTACTGGACGTAAATTTGCCTAGAAAAACAACACAACAGCCAGGGGCTACTAGGGTTGGTTCTACAACGCCCTGAAAAGGATACGCAGCTAACCTAAACCTAAACTATACATTCCCAAAACACCTGAAGACCCGAAAGACGATCCTGCTTTGTTTATCTTAAACTTTCCTTCCCGACACCACAGAATGTTTTCGTAAGTTTGAAGAAACTCCACAGGGGAGCATGTACAGCAGGGGTCTACCAATCATCAGTAGAAGTAATCTCTCGTCGACAAAGGTTTCGGTCTACGAGCTCCTAGACATTTTCAGAGAGTGAGCCCACCTGAGTTCATGAAGCTCAGGATTGGTTTCCCCTGCTGCACGTATTACCGGATGTTATTCGGACAGGACAAGACGAACTGGTGATTTGCAGAAGGTACTGTGAGATAAGAAGTAGCTGCGGTAGCATAATTAAAGCAGTCTGCATACCCGAACGACCAAGTAAGGTAGAGCCTGGTGCGGCCGTCACATGTCCCTCGGTGATAACTTCTTTTAATGTTTAACCAGGGATCTGGAATGTGCACTGTTGGGTTGTTATAAAAAAAAAAAAAAAAAAAAGTGATTATTTTAGTAGCAGAGGTGTTGACACTTTAGTTAGCCACCCAGATGTGAACACTGGTAGTCGGTTTATGCTGAACATCTGCTTGCCCAAAGTCATTCTTTTGTGATGAAGACATCATTTCGGTTTGCTGCACGATTGCTCTTCGTATAATATCAATTCTTTTTAGCCATAGACATATTATATGTAACATAGATTACTAAATACCGTAATTTTTATATATTTTAGTGTTTATGAGATCATACACTGAAACACGATAAAATAAATATAAAAAATAAAAATAAAAACATAAAAGGGAGCCAATAGCGAACAACACACACATTAAAGTGTAACCTCTAACTAGGAAAATAATCCACAGACACCACCTGCAGAATGTGTATGTTTGGCGCAGCTGGGTATTGATAATATACAGCGTTCTATTCCTGCTCCAGATTACACAAGACACGCATATTAAGAGATATGTTTGTTTTTATATATATATATATATATATATATATATATATATATATATATATATATTATATATATATTATATATATATATATTTATATATATATATATATATATATATATATATATATATATATATATATATATATATATATAAATATATATGAACAATATCACACACACAAATATATATCTACAAATATATACACAAGAATCTACATATCAACAGACATGGTCGGTCTATGGATACACAAGTTTGCTCACACTTAGCAGGGGTCATGACACTACAGATAAACAATATTCGAACTCATCGATGTTTTCGACTGCCCATCCACATTGGCAGCTGGATGAACTGTCTCTTCTAAGTCCCCCACGTGCATAAAAACTCCTCTAATCTGGTCTCATCGTATCCGAAATGACTAGGTTTCCTATTCAGTATCTCCAATGTATTACCTGTTTTGTTGTTGTTGTTGTTGTAATATTAGTCAGACACAGTTCTCACAACTCTCTGTGTAGAATACATTGGACAACACCATTTGAAGCCAGTCACGCGACAGAGATAAAAACAGCCCTGTCTTAAACATTTCAAAGGACTGAGCGTGTATTTGAAAACGGAAAATTAGAAATTGATTTCAGCTTTTGAAACATCTTAAGAACAAAATATGCTGTCACATGCTTTTTTATCGTCTATAAATCCAATGTAAAGTGGTGAGTTTATTCAATGCTGTGCTCTATTATTATACACGATGTGGCTATCTGGTCAGTACAGGATCTGTTTTGCCGAAAACCTACCTGTTTAATTAACTCTTAGCTTTTTATCAATAGCATATTTTAATCTTTCCAAAACAATCCTACTTAATCTTTATCCATGAAGTGACATCAATATAATTCCTCTATAGTTTTCACACTCCTGTAGATCATCTTTTTTGACAGTTTTACAAGATATCATTCTCTCCAGTCTGCTGGTATTTCTTCGGTGTCCTAGGCTTCGCTAAATAATGTATGTGGCAATTCCGTTGATTTGTTTATGTTGGCCCTCATAGCATTTGCTGGTATACCATCTGGACCGGCTCCCTTCCTTCCTTGAGAAGATTGATAACTTTTCTAATTTCCTCTTTAGATGGTATCTCACAATTGATATCCAGTTGCATTTCTAAGGGCTGGATATCTGGAGGAACCTCTGGACCTAGTCTGTTTGGAAGTATTTAAAAGAAGAATAGAATAGAAATAGCCAAAGAAGAATAGAAAACCAACACTAAACTGGTGTTATCAGTCCTCACACGTTGAGGGAAATAGTGAAAGTAGGATCCGAGCACATTTCTACGTATCTGATGTACAATAAGGATAACCTGTCGATTAACCTACTATATATATATATAAATTGGCTATACTTGTGTGTATGCGTGTTACTTGGATAGAGCAGCGAAAGAAATCTTTATATATATTAGCAAGTTTGGTTGTAGAATATTTTATGAATATATTACTGTCAGTGTTTATTGTGTGTTTACTGTTTTCTTTATCGTGATCTTATAATTCCATTTTTTTAAAATAATCGTTAAAAATTTAATGCAGTCGACTTCATTAGGTTTGGTTTAATCTCACGGGATGGGTATCCTTCCACGGAGTGTCTGGTCGACCGTTAGAGCGTCGCATAAAACAACAACTCTGTATCTCAAGCAACAAAATCATGAAATATAAACAAACGCTGACACTGTGAAATTCTCTCTCTCTCTCTCTCTCTCTCTCTCTCTCTCTCTCTCTCTCTCTCTCTCGAGAGAGAGAGAGAGAGAGAGAGCAATAACGCCAACTTGTAGAGACTGACGACAGCTATTTAACGACATCGTTATAAAGACGTCACTTAAAATGACAATAATGGAACAGGCATTGTCTCGTCTATTGTGGGGATGGATATTCCTTAACAGAACATTTATTTAATTATGCTGTCCATGTAAAAAAAAAAAAAAAATACAGCAAAAAGCGCAGAACAAAACGTTTGTTTTCTGTATTTTTTTTTTTTTTTTAATAAAGGCGCATGTCCCAGTTTTCCTATAGAATCAGGCAGCAGTGATACGGCATGTGTTTATCGATGTCATGTACAGCAAATTAGCAAATAACAAATTGTGAAAGATTTGAGCAGTTTGTGTTTGTGCCAGTGTAATTATGGTATTCATGGGACATCAGTACACCTAGGGTGAATATATAATTAGGGGAAATAAGCGTTGTTATTGCGTTCTTGTTGAACACATATGAACTAATTTGATGTCTTAAATTATGCCACAACTGAGTTCGCATTTCTTTCTGACCGCCAAACAGCCTGCATTAAATTGTAACATTTTTTGTGGAGTTTCCACAATGTTCCTTGTTGGATAGTTACAAAAGTGGCCTCATGTTTAACATATTCTAGAAATATCGTTTCACCTGCCAGACAAACTGAATGGACACTACCATCTTCTGTTATGCTTTATTATTCTTTACGTCCTATTTAGGACGTACATTTCGTTATTTGAAGCACCACTGTGGCTTTCGCCAGGGTCCGCAATATGGCCCATCAATATGGCAAATTGTCTGAACGCGGTTTCTGGGACCACTCCACGGTGATTCTCATCCGCATAGTGGCACTTTCTGTCATCGGGTGTTATCACTTGTGTGATGTTCTGGTGGGGTGGAAAGTCAGTCAGTCAGTCTTCTGTTAGAGCCAGATGTTGCTAGGCTATGAGAGTCGAATATTTGACAGCTACATATTGGAGTGCTTTTTCATTATAACTGATACGAATCCACGCAGAGACATAAATCTCGTTACAATATTTCTAGAAACATCTGTCATTGAACAAAATGGTGTGACTAAATTGGGTATACGTACTTTGCTTAGCACACTCCAAGTCGAATGATACGGTTGATCTACACGCTCGTACATTTGTTGCAAAAAAACATCTTTAGCTTCACGATCACTCTTGAATGTTTAACTCTCATTGAGAAAATAGCTATCCTTTTCTTTGTGAATTACGCCAGGGTAATTACTGCAAACATGAACAGACGTTTTGTATGTGTAGCAAATCAACTGTTACCACGGTGACGAAAATATGTGCATAAGAAATGACACGTTGTGGTTGTAACTAATGTGTGTGCTTTATCTAACTGGATTTTATATCAGCATTTTATAGGCCAATGCATTATTGGCTACAAGACGAACTCACATCCACTATTATAACGCCACTACACAAGTATTTGAGAGAAAAAAAAAAAAAAAAAAAGCATGGTTTTCAACCACAGCTATAGGTCTACCTCACTGATCAGTTCTTTTGTTGGTACCTGTAATATTGTTAAGGTAAGATATATGGCAAAGTTATAAAATCGAACGTAAAATTATATCTTTATGTTTGAATTCTTTCTGTCAGTAATGTTTTTTTAAGGTGCACCACGTGTATTTTTAAGGTAAGATATAAGGCAAAGATATAAAACCAAAAGCAAAATTATATCTTTACGTCTGAATTCTTTATGCCAGTTATTTTTTTTTTAATTTAAAGGTGCACTATGTGTACCTGTCAAAAATTGATAACGACATTCTAATGGTGTGAACAGAAATGACTGACTGACTGACTTTCTACCCCACCAGGACATCACACAAGCGATAAACACCCGATGACACAAAGTGCCACCATGCGGATGAGGATCGCCGTGGAGAGGTCCCAGAAACCGCGTTCAGACATCTGGCCATATTTATGGCCTGCCTATATTGCGGCCCCTGGCAAAAGCCAGAGTAGGGCTTCAAATGACAAAAAATTTCGTCCCGAAAAGGACGAAACTGGATAACATTAACAGAAATGTGGAAATGACAGCAGCACTCCCTCCGTTTTGAGTGACAGTTACTAACACTGTTTGTGAGAAATGCATTATCATTTCAAAAACGACAACTATTCAAACAAAGGCAATATTCAAATTGACTGTAAATGTTAAAAGTGTAAACGACATGTTTGACTTCGATGAGGTGAGACTTAGTGAATGTCAATGTATCGAAAGAGTCAAATCAACTTTCTAATACCATACATTAGTGCACACACAGGATTGTATCCCCTTTTGTCGTGTATCTTTTTTTTTTTTTTTTTATATCCCTTGATTACTTGAATAAGTCTGACTTTTCCTCTTCTTCAGAATGCGGAACCAATGAGATGCATTGCAGCAGATAACACCCGCCTTATGTCATCTCTCTGGTTGGCGTTGTCTCTCCAATTTGTGACACCAAGTGTTTTCAGGTCTTTCTGGACATTATCTATCTATGTTCTTCATGGTCTGCCTCGTAGTCTACGACCATTCAGCTCTCTCGTGTATACAGTTTTTACTTGTGTACAGTGGACACGGTATATAGGCCAACAAGGGAAGCAATTCAATGTAGTTATTGATAAAGACCAACTGTAACGATAGTGTAAGTGATAGATAATTCTGACATTCTATGTGCATCCATTCCCTGAAGTCAAACCGCCACCAGTAGGCTATAACATTTACTTATATTTCGAGCAAGACACTGCGTCAGTCGTATGCATACTGATGCTTGATAAGTACCATCAGAAAACGTATTCAGTGAGACTATCGAGCATACCTGTCTACTGTCGTCCAGATGCACAGTTTTTTAAATTCTGACGCCTTATGTCCATTTTTGGCAGGTACACGCAGATGTGCCTAATAATTATAACTGGTAACCTTGAAACTATATCACTAAGGAGACGCTTTCTGCATCGCTGCCCGGTAAAATGATAACGGTTGACCACTCTTTTAGTGTTAGATGAAACTGATATGGTATGTCGTCTTCACACATACACACACATGTTCATCGAAATGTTTGACGGTGACGTCAACGGTAATCTTGCACACGTATTGCTTATGTATATGTCTTTCCTTTTCACTAAACAATGTGCTCGTATGCACACAAATTGCTTTATTGGTAATACACATTTGCTGCACAACACTTGAGTGTTTTAGAAGGGCTGATTATAAGACGGGCCTGAAATAAACAATTTGTGACTCTTTGAAACTAAAGTTGGTTCGTGTGGGGAACGTATCCAACATTAAATGTCTGGTTACTAAATGATCCGCTCAGTTGTACACTTCCAGTAAGTGTTCGTTATTGCAACGTATAATTAGTTATGTGTGTGTGTCTGTGTGTTTGTGCAAAAATAATTGACAGCAAGAGAGATAATACAAAACACTAAACACTAGCATCGTCAACGATAGCGCTTTTTCATCACTGCCTGATTACCAAGTGAACAATGAACATGCAAATATAAAAAAGAGGTCTTTTAGAAATGTGGTCATAGAGAGTAGTAGGTCATACGTTATGAAAAAATTAATTTAAAAAGAGTAGAACAAAATACGAAAGGTTTCTGGAGTGACTCCGAATGAAAAGGGACAAGTGAAATCAATAAAAGGAGAGAGAATGGAATATGTTAACTACATTCAAATACATGACACTCTTTTGAAAAATTATACAGGAGAAAAATGTCGCAGGTAAGTGAGCAAGATAATGACAACGTTACAAGTGGGAAGACAACATCAAGAGATGGGCGAACAGCTGTTTGAGTGAGTTTACTACATGTTTTTTTTTTTTTTTTTTAAAGTTATCATTTATTTATTTTTAATAACGTTTCCTTGGTTATTCTCATGTTTTTTTTTTTTTTTTTAGCGAGTCTGTCGGTCATTTAGAAATACTGTAGTTGGCTTTACTTGCATCTGTTAAATTAAAATATATATATATATATATATATATATATTATATATATATATATATATATATATGTGTGTGTGTGTGTGTGTGTGTGTGTGTGTGTGTGTGTAGTACAAAAAATACACGTCCTAATAAGGCATAATAATAAAATGTTTACTGCCACTATTATAAAGACACGTGCGTGTTATGAGTTCGCAATCAGACTATCTGTATTTCTGCGCAGATTGGATTGTAATATTAACAATATTCGAGACCTCCGCGTTCTATTTTTTTCCCATTTCTGGAGACTAAGCAACAGCAGAGAGTGGCAGGTACTGCTAGTATATAATTAAAAATCCACTAACATTGATGTCTACCCACAGAAGTTAGTTAGTTAGTTAGTTAGTTGGGTTATCATCATTGCACTCCGGACATGTCCATAGGTGCTCAGATCCTCCCCTCAGTATGAATCCCAACGTCCGATGGCTAATAGTACCAGTTCTATGTTGATTAACAAATCTTCTGACGTGTCCGGTGTGCGTCTCGTTTTTTGCTGTGCCGATCTTAATTCCTAAGTCTGCCATTCTGGCGAGTGATGTGGATTCACTGCCACCAAAGTCCTCTATCCTTCCCATTTCTCTGAGGGCATTGATAATATCAGCATGATCCATAGGCCGACCGTCGGTAGTGATAGCGGATCCAGCCAGCCTGTCAGCTCTTTCATTCCATCGACGCCTGCGTGTCCCGGAACAAAAATAAAGGGGACTCCTCGCACAGTGGACTTCTGAATTGATTCAAGCCATTGTCTTCGCACTGAACCTGCCTGAACCCTCCGGATCATACTCATTGAATCACTGAGTATACATATGCGGGTGTATTTTTGTGTTTCAAGCCAGGCAAACGCTTGCGTCACTGCCATCACCTCCATCGTCATGCTGCTGGTTGTCATGGAGAAGGCGCCGTTGGCTTCTTTGACTGTTCTGCCCGCTGAGCGTGCTGTAAATGCCCATGCGCTTCTTCTTTGGCGTATAACGGATCCATCTGTATAGATTAGTGCATCTGCTTCGTCTGAATTTTCACCCACAGAAGTGCACTAAACAAATTGAATTGATGAAAGAGAATAAGATAGTAACCGCTGAATACTGATGAACGAAAAATTGTACTTTGACGCATGAATACTAAACATCAGCTTTCATTTTTCTTGTCCTTAGCTGCGGTGCATTTCTTTCATCGTCCAATAACCTATTTCTTGCGCAGGTAGACCAGTAATGTAAATTGTGACAGATATCCTTTGTGTCTAATAATACTCGTTGCAGGCAAAATATGTACTGAAACTGACTGTAAGGTAAAACGCAGAAAGTGTTTCATTCTTTGTGATTACAACAAAAATGCAGACACACAAAAACTATGACCAATAATTACGTGGCACATTTTTCTTTTAATAATAACAATCAAGCGACACAAACACAAAACATAGACACAACAAAATCGCATACAAGGGAAACAATGCAGAGTATGTCTTGATGCTGATTAATTGTGAAGTCAAGCTCAGATGGCAAATGAAACTGACATACGACAGACATGAATTACATAACATTAAACAGTCTATATTAATGTGGAAATCTGCATGGCATGCCTGTAACAGTTTTTGCAAGTCCGATACATATTTTTACATGATAAATAAAACCTGATAACAGAACGATTGCAACTTTCAAGCACACCTGGCAGACTGTTACATTTTACTAGGTGCATGTTAATTTTTGGTCCTGAAAAATATTTGTGACAGGTACACACAGATGTACCTTATGAAAGTAGTGTGTAAAGTAGACAATAATTCCCAAACTCTAGCAATAGTATGATGGATGGCTGCACTTTGATTTCTACGTGATATAAACACGATCTGTTGTCATTGCAGAAATATGGCTGAAACGCATCTCTAGTCATGCCATACGAATATTTTCATAATGGAAATTATGATAATATATGTCACAGACCTCTGGGTGACCTTTATGGTCCGTGGCTCGTAACTGGGCCGATGACATACAAACTAACCTTCAACACACACTGAACCCGAACGCACACAGGGTACACATGACAATCTTTATTGCACGAACAGATGAAACAACAGACAGTTGACTTCCTGCTGTGTGGCCACCTATTGCCTGGACCCTCTGGCCGAACGACTGTTACAGTCGCCTCGCAATCCAGTACGTTCCACTGGCAATCTCTGGTGCACAAACCACACCTGTGCGGGATACGTTCTTTCCTATCGTCACACTGACCTACCAAGATGTCACAGCCTCTGTCTAGTGCAGGGTCAGCGTGACAAGGTTAGACATTCTCTCACAGAACATCTACCTAACTGATTCAGAAGCAAATGGACCCTACTTACTTATTTTGAAACAACACAATACATTATACCAGTTAAATACACGGCACAAAAGACTATCCTATTCTAACAGAAATCTGTAAATAATCTATGTAGTCACTAAGGAAATATCATAACTCTATTGTTCTATCACAGTCTCGCTAATTCGTCTTCTCAGTCCGAACACTGCACCTCGAATCCCCTGTGTTCTCTCACCTCGTGTCTTTTGACCCGTTCACCTACTCAGTACCTCATGACATAATCGTGTTGCGAACTTGTTTGGAATAGAGTTCACTCTTACTTATCGTCTTCAAGTGGTCTCTTCTAGGCGATAGTTTCGCCGTCGCAAACACAGCACATACTTGCGCAGTCACGCCACTGACCTTTGTGTCAACTCTGGTGTCAACCCTGAACACGGTACACCCTTTGTGTGGTCCACTCCGCCACATGACTGTACTCACGGTGTTCTGACAATATATTTAACAGGGCCTAATGACATAATGCGCTTGTGAAAAAAAAATGTATAAAAACTATAAACTTAGTTATAAACTAACATCATAGAATCCAGAAAGTCAAAAATTACAACACTCCATATAGTGAATGCAGAATATAAAGCGAACAATGAAAGAGCCAACACTGGGGGCGTGCAGATTCTCTGGCAGACAAAGCGGTTACCATGACTGGTCAGGCACTGACAGGAATGATATCATAAATGACAGACGAGCTACATATCGCAGAGAAGATCACGATAACAAGCAGGACCAGGTATCCTTGTCCAGACTGGTGGACACAGGGGTGCAGTCTGGAGTAGCTAGACATGAATATTTCACCAAGGGCACATGAGGTCTGCTTAATAAACTCAGAAAGAGTTTGATCATTCGTTTAACTCTTTAGTAGCTAATAAGGAGGAGATAGGAGCACCTATGGATAAGATCGGAGTGCTATGATAATAGCTCCCACTAATCACTCTCTCAATAGCAGCAGCTTACTCACTTTTTCCCCATTAGATAATTAAGCTCTTTTTGTACAATGCAGTTATCAGTTGACCATATTTAGACACTTATTTATACAGATCACTGATTTACTATCTTTTCAAGACACATCATTGATCAGTTGCACTTATTTAGAGAAAAAAAAATGATTAGCTGCAATTATTTAGACACGTCACTGATCATTTGAGCTTTTTTTTTAGATAGCTACTTGATTTGCTGAACTTATTTAGACAGAGTTTTTGTTTTGTTTTTAGCTGCACTTATTTAGACACATCGTTTATTATATGTTCCTAGGACGACTGTCTAGACCAAAGTACAAATAGCTCAGAGCACTGCTAGCGTTTAACGTATGACTGACTGACTTTCTACCCCACTATGACATCACACAAGCGATAAACACCCGATGACACAATGTGCCAACATGTCGGTGAGGAAAACCGTGGAGAGGTCCCAGAAGCCGCGTTCAGCCCTTAGGCCATATTTATGGCCAGGCTATATTGCGGCCCCTGGCAAGAGCCAGAGTAGGGCTTCAAACAAGGAAAAATTTCATCCTAAAAAGAACGAGAAATATCAAGAGCGTTTAACTGCCGCACCGACCTTTTATAACCTTCACGAACTACAGAACCCGCTGGCCACTTACAGAAAGTTCCGATCTGCAAAACTTGCCAAGTGCAGCTAAACAAAATTATAACAGCCCAACAATCTACATAGTTATACTTATAAAGAGTCATGGTCATTAGTAGACAACTGGAGTAATACTTATAAAGAGTCGTGGTCATTAGTAGACAAACTGGTTAAGTATATATAAACGAGTTGGTCATAGTAGACAACTGGAGTAATACTTATAAAGAGTCGTGGTCATTAGTAGACAACTGGAGTAATACTTATAAAGAGTCGTGGTCATTAGTAGACAACTGGAGTAATACTTATAAAGATTCCGGGGTACATTAGGAGACAAACTGGAGTAATACTTATAAAGAGTCGTGGTCATTAGTAGACAACTGGAGTAATACTTATAAAGAGTCGTGGTCATCAACATACAATAGGAGTAATACTTATGAAGAGTCGAGGTCATTGATAGACAATAGGAGTAATACTTTTGAAGAGTCGAGGTCATTAATATACAAAAAGAGTTATGCTTATAAAGAGTCATAAATTTCGGAATATGTCTATAAACGCCCAGTACACAGGTATGCACAACCTTTTGACAAAGAAGTTTTTGGGAGAAAGAAGAGACTGCGTTTTCGCTGAAAATGTGAAAAGAAGCTGAGACCAGAGTTTTCCCAGATAAATTTGTAACGCACGAAAATTTTCACCTATGTGTGGTTCAAAGACAAGGAGACCACATCTCGGCACACCACAACTCGAAAATGAATTTTTTTTGGGGGGGGGGGGGGGGGGGGAGGGGCCGGAAACACGTTTTTAACCCCAAAACGGGCTTTTATTTGGGAATAATGACTCCTCCCGTGAGTGGTTTCCGGTAACGAAACGTGCATGATATAGGGAATTTTGTTGAAAGTTGATGAGCTGGGAAACAATTCCCTTATTTTGCAGATATTTTTTTGCAATCATTTAAACGTATTAAAATTTTTTTGGTTTGTTTTTTTAAAAAAAATGATGGGGTTTAATTTGTTATCGGCAATTCAGAATTTTTTCCTTATTTA